>PVJS01010530.1:23418-47913 GCA_004027185.1 Glis glis | reverse complement strand
AAAAAAAAAAAAAAAAAAAAAAAAAAAAAAAAAAAAAAAAAAAAAAATTAAAAAGAATTAAAAAATAGGGCTGGGGATGTAGCTCGGAGGTAGAATACCCCTGGATTCCACCTCCAGTTCTACAAAAACAAACAAAAAAAGAAAATGGCTAGGACTCACAAACAGCTTATGACTGAATCTAAATTATCAAGGACAGACAACCGAATGTCACTAGATTTCAGATCTATGTGGACATATCGAACAGCATAAATGAAGCTCTAACAATTAAAAAGGAGACAAAAGTTGCTGGTGCTAGGAAAAATAGCTCTATGCAGGGGGTCAAGAGAGTAGAAGATAAACTAATTGGTCAGCTTGCCTAGACAATGGAAGCTAAGCTATGAAGAAAAAATGCTGCATTGATTATACTGATATTAAGCTATCTGAGAAAACATCTGAATGGATATTCTAATTCTCATAAAGCATGGAAATTTCAGAGAATGCCTTCTTGGCCACAAAAAGAAAACTTAAAATCTAATGATGAGAAACTATTTATGAAAGCTTTACATTAAGCATATTTATAGCTCAAAGTGTATACACCTTAACAAAATAGGCACTTACATTTACTATTAAGTATTAAAAATTAACACGTAATAATCTGGATTAAAATCTAATTCCTCGAGCCGGGTGTGGTGGCACACGCTTGTAATCCCAGTACTTGGGAGGCTGAGACAGGAGGACTGCAGATTCGAGGACAGCCTCAGCAAGTAGTGAGACTCTCGTCAACCTAGTGAGACCCTGCTTCAAAATAAAAATAAAAATAGAGCTGGGAGTGTAACTTGGAGGTAGAATGCCCCTGGGTTTAATCCCCAGTACCCCCCCAAAAAACCCCGAATTCCTCAACTAAAGATTTACACAACTTGAAATACTTACAGTACACTCTTGCATCTCTTGTTCCTTGGTTGCTAGTCGCATTACAAGGATGTTTTCTCTGCGTGCAGACTCCTGCTGTTGTTGCTTTAGTTTTTCTTCAGACTCCCTTAAGCCAGTTACATCATTTGCTGATGATTAAAAGAAAAAAATTCCAAAACATTATTAATATAATTTCAAAATCAAACTAAATTAATCAAAAAAAGTTTTAATGACTTTGGCCAAGCACAAAAAAAAAACTATGGTCATAAAATTCATCAATTCTTTAGTCTGCGATCTTATTTTTACTAGTGTGTGTGTGTGTGTGTGTGTGTGTGTGTGTGTATACTGGGGATTGAACCCAGGGATATTCTACCTCCACATTACACCCCCAGCCCTATTTTGTTTTAATTTTTGAAACAGGGTCTCACTAGGTTGATGAGATTCTCACTATTTGCTGAGGCTGTCCTTGAACCTATGATCCTCCTGTCTCAGTCTCCCAAGTACTGGATTTACAGGCGTGCACCACCACGCCTGGCTCAATCCTATTTTTATAACCAGGATATTTGGTCCTGATCATGAGAGCTCCTTTAGGAGGCAATCGTGCTAGAGTGCTCCACAACTACCTAATACTAGACTGAATTATGTGTTTATAATATAATCTATCCCCACAGGAACACAGGAAACTACATTATCTGCATTTGTTTGTAGTATACAGTATTCACACTATTTTCTAACCTATTCAATATAAAAATACTGCATGAACAAGTAATACTCTTAGAATGTTCATAACATCTATGAATAATACAGTCATGTAATTAAATTTCTGAGTTTAGGTCTTCTGAACGTGGAAAACTATATCGGTTTGTGTACTTACAAAGAGTATGCTACCCTAACTCAGTGAAAAGTGATTAAAATGACTTAAAATTATTAACTTTGTTAATACTTTTAGCAGATTTTGAAAAATCTGTAAGTATATAGCTATATCCTAATGTTACAATTTAACTTCTCATAAATCTATTACTAGTTGCTTCAATAAATCTGCCTCCTAAACTAAGTAACTCATGCTTCAATTCAAATTCCTATACAGAAGGGGTCAGGCACATATCAAGTAATGTTTCGGGTAGGTATGAGTTATCATAATGTATATTCTCTCTGAACCCTGCACTTAATTTTGCTAGAAACAGTCACGCCATTGTATGATTACTACATATGTCTTCCCAATGACTGGGAATCCCCACAAGAGAGCATGTCTCACTCACTGTATTTTCTAGCACCCAACACAGTGCCTGGACACAGTTCTTATATTAAAATGCTTGAGTAATTGGCTTTAGTAAAACCAATTATCCTATATTTGTTACAACAATCTAAAAGGAGATCACTATTCATACATTCTCTAGTAAGCTAAAACGCAAACTTACAATTAAGGTCTGTGTACTTGCCCTCCAAAGCTTGAACATATGCTTCATACTGTTTCCATCTAGTACAAAATTAAATCCATATATTAGTGATTTGATTGAAATTGCTTTTATTAAATATCCATATAATTATCAATTTGTAATACTGAGAATTCTGGATGATTTTCAATTATGAGATAATTATATCTAGTTTAGCCAATAACAAAGCAGTCACCTTGTTATTCTTTCTCTATTTACAGGAGACAGGTAAAAGGAGGCAGTGAACAGAGAACTCCCTCAGCAGAGAACACGCCACATGTGCTACAAGATTTGTTAATATTAAAATAAAATGAACAAAACGATACTTTCTAACATCACGTTAATCCACCTTCTATGTAAAGACTACTCTCCAAACAAGGTCATCCTTATTTTTAAAGCTCCTACAATTTAGGACACATAGAGTATACCAAATGTCTGGGAATGAATAAAGGCCTTTTGTAGAAACAGTGGCACACACCTGTAATCCCAGCTACTTGGGAGGCTGAAGTAGGATTGCAAATCTGAGGCCAGCCTGGGCAGTTTAGCAAGATCTTATATCAAATTAAAATTTAAAAAGGAAGCTGGGTGTGGTGGCACAGAGATGTAATCCCAATACTTGGGAGGCTGAGACAGAAGGATGGCAGGTTTAAGGACAGGCAACTTAGTGAGGCCCTCCACAATTTAGCGAGATCCTGTTTCAAAATAAAAGAATAAGCCGGGTGTGGTGGTGCATGTTTGTAATCCCAGCACATGGGAGGCTAAGACAGGAGGATGGCATGTTTAAGGACAGCCTAGGCAACTTAGTGAGACCCTGTTTCAAAATAAAGAATAAAAAATCGGGCTGGGGATGGAGCTCAGAGGTAGAGCGCCCCTGGGTTCAATCCCCAGTACCAAAAAAAAAAAAAAAAAGAGTAAAATAGGACTGGGGGTGTAGCTGAGGTAGAATGCTCCTGGGTGCTATCACCCCCCCCACAAAATCTAAAAAGGGCTGGGGATGTAACTCAGTGGTAAGGCACTTGCCTAGCATGTGTGAGGCCCTGGGTTCAATCCCCAGTACCACACACACACACACAAAAAAAAAACGATTTTGGATTACAGAAAAATATAAAAGGTCAAGCAAGAACATCTATATTAAGAGGATAGAAGCCGGGCATGGTGGCGCACACTTGTAATCCCAGTACTTTAGGAGGCAGAGACCGGAGGATCCGGGTTCGCGGCCAGCCTCAGCTCTTTCTCTCCCTCTCTCTCTCTCTCTCTCTACCTAGTGAGGCCCTCCGCAACTCCGTGAGACCCGGTTTCAAAATAAAGTATAAAAATATAGGGCCGGGGGTATAGCGCGGAGGTAGAACGCCCCTGCGTTCAATCCCCGGTACCACAAAAAAAAAAAAAAGAGGATAGAAAGCACAGGGTGTGATGGCACATGCCTGAAATCCCTACTTGGAAGGCTGAAACAGGAGGAGGATCACAGGTTTGAGGCCAGCCTCAGCAACCTAAGTGAGTCCCTTAGCAACTTAAGGGAGACCCTGCTTCAAAAATAAAAAAGGATTAGGGGTATAGCTTTGTGGTAAAATGCCCCCGGGGTTGAATCCTCCAGTATTTAAAAAACAAAAAAAAGAGGACAGGAAGCATAGACTAAATAAGTAGTAAATTTAAAAGCACCCAAGGGAAACTGGGCATGGTGATACATGCCTATAATCCTTGTTTAGGGGAGGCTGAGCCAAGAAGATCACAGGTTCGAGGCCAGTCTCAACAACTTAGTGAGACCCTGTTTCAAAATAAAAAAAAAATAATAATAAAGGCTGAGGGTGTAGCTCAGTGGTAGAATGTCCCTGGGTTCAATCCCCAGTACCACCAAAAAAGGAAAAAACAAATTCACCAAGGGAACTAAAGACAAAAATATTCACCTAAAAGTCTTAAATGAGAATTCCCTTGCGGTTAAACTGACCTCAAGGTTATAAAACTGCACATGATTTAGAAACTTTAATGGTTACTTAATACAAAAAAAATCCTATCATGATTATTTTTAAGATTGTTTGACTTTTTTGGGGGTACCGAGGATTAAACTCAGTGCCTCATCAATGCTAGGCAAGCGCTCTACCACTGAGCTAGATTCCCACCCTTTTAAAATTTATTTTGAAAGTCAAATGTGGTGGTGCAGGCCTGCGATCCCAGTACTGGAAGGCTGAGACAGGAGGATCACAAGTTTGAGGACAGCCTCAGTAGCCTAGCAAAACTCTGTTTCAGAAACAAAAACATAAAAAAGGCTGGGGGTGTAGCTCAGAGGTAGAATGACGCTGGGGTTCAGTCCCCAGTACCACAAAAAACAAAATTATTACTACTTTTTGTGCGTGTGTGTGGCACTGGGGATCAAACCCAGGGGCATTCTACCTCTGAGCTACACCCCCAGCCTTATTTTACTTTTATTTTGAAACAGGGTCTCACTACTTGTTGAGGCTGTCCTTGAACCTGCAATCATCCTGTTTTAGCCTCCCAAGTACTGGGATTACAAGTGTGAGCCACCACGCCCGGCAAAACAAATTTTGAGACAGGGTCTTGCTAAATTGCCTAGTCTGGTCTGAACAGATCCTTCCACCTCAGCCTCTCAAGCAGCTGGGATTACAGGCAGGCAGCACCACACCCAATGAATTTACTTAGTTCTTTAAATAAAAATTCCTTCAAAGTTCTAGGGAAAGCAGAGTTCAGTGACTTCCCAATGGTTCCCCTAAAAAACACTCAGTTTATTTTTTAAAAGTTATCAAGTCAGAATCTTATATCCACAGTTATAATATACAGAAAGAATATACTGAAGTTGTAAAACATAAAATAGCCATTTTTCAGCCGGGCGTGGTAGTGCATACCTATAATCCCAGTACTTGGGAGGCTGAGACAGGAAGACAGTAGGTTCAGTCAACCTCAGCAATGTAAGGAGGCCCTCAGCAGTTTAGTGAGACCCTGTTTCAAAATAAAAAATAAAATTGGGTTAGGGGTGTGTGTAGCTCAGAGACAGAATGGTCCTGGGTTCATTCCCTAGTACTACTACCACCACTACTACCACTACCACCACCACCACCACCACCACCACCACCACTAATTTTCTGATTCCTTACTACTACTACTACTAATCTATTTTCTGATTCCTTACATCTGAAGTAAGAATACTATAATATTGTACTTGATAATCTGCTTTTGTGAAACATTTCTAAGACATTACAGAAATTCAGAACTGGAAGGAACCTTTTTTTTGGTGGTGCTAGGAACTGAACCCAGGGGCATTTTACCTCCGAGCTACACCCCCAGCACTATTTTTTTATTTTGAAACAGGGTCTTGCTAAGTTGCTGACAGCCTCACTAAGTGGCGGAGGCTGGCTCGAACCTGTGATCTTCCTGTCTCAGCTACCCAATTACTGGGATTACATGAATACACTACCATGCCCAGCAGAAGGAACTTTTTTTTTTGGCACGGTACTGGGAATTGAACCCAGGGGCAGTCTACCTCCGAGCTACACCCCCAGACCTACTTTTTATTCTTTATTTTGAAACAGGTTCTAAGTTGCAGAAGGCCTCACTAAGTAGCTGAGGCTAGCCGTGAACCTACAATCCTCCTGTCTCAGCCTCCCAAGTATTGGGATTACAAGCATGCACCACTACGCTGCCCAGCTCAGAAAGAACCTTTAAAAACAATTTAATCCAATCTGTTTGATATACAGAAAAGAAAATAAAGGGCAGTAAATTAAATGAGCTGGCCAAGGTCACACTTAGAAGAAACAGGAACTACCCTTCATTAGTAAATAATAATAATGAATGTCTTCCATAATTAACTCATCTTTTAGAATTATAATTTTTTCAAATGTTATATATAATAGGAAAAACCATCAAAACAAGGTGATTTACTAATTTGAAAGTGCTGAGGAGTATCTTTCCATACAGCAAGTTATACAGTAAATACAAATGCTTCCCAAGTTAACAACTCTGAACATTTTACTTCTACCAAGAAATTGTGTGTGTGTGTGTTACTGGGAATTGAACCCAGAGGCATTCTACCTCAGCTACACCCCCAGCCCTATATTTTATTTTTAAACAGGGTCTCACTTAAGTTGCTGAGGCTGGTTGCAAACCTGCAATCCTCCTGCCTCAGCCTCCCAAGTACTAGGATTACAGGTGTGTGCCATCATGCCTGGCTCACGTTCTATGTTAGTCCAGAAGTTACCCAAGTTAACCAAGTTAACAGTGTATTTCTTTAGTGTTGTATTTCCTCAGTGGTTATATAACGAAGAAACAAGCCACAGGAAATATGTCTAAAAAGTACCTTTAAATGACTTGAATGTATTAGCTTTACAACAAAAACAAATTTGGTATAAACACTATAGCCACAATCAATGCTCTATAGAAAGATTTTTATATATTTGATAAAAGAACATTTTACCTTAAAATCAATTCATCTCGTGCCATAACTTTGAAGTCTGTTTCGCTAAGTCGAACCTGTAAAAAGAATTAAAAAATGAACTGAGTGCTCTTTCTGAAGGTAAGCTGCTCCCCAACAGGAGCTCTGTCTTGAGATCCATGAAACAATTCTTGGGTTTGAGACTTAAATGTCTTAGTACTTTCTATCATGTTTTTAAATATTAATTTATTGGAAAGAAGTTTAAAAGGGTGAACTATTTGGTATCTTAATGAGTATCATCAGTAAGGAAATGCAAATCAGAACTCCAATGCAGTACCACTACACATTTATTAGAATAGCTAAAAACAAATGGTAGTTAGTGATTCATAGAAACAACTTTCACACATTGCTGGAGAGAAAACCAGACGGCACCACCATTCTGAAAAATAGTTGGTTCCTTTTCTTTCTGTAGTACTAGGATCAAATTCAGGGCCTTGCACATGCTAGACAAGTGTTCTTCCACTGAGCTACATCCCCAAACCCTTTTTTTTTTTTTGCGGTACCAGGGATTGAACCCAGGGGCATTCTACCTCCGAGCTACAGCCCCGGCCCTATTTTTTTTTTTTATCCTTTATTTTTAAACCGGGTCTCACGAAGTTGCAGAGGGCCTCACTAAGTAGCTGAGGCTGGCCACAAACCTGGATCCTCCGGTCTCCGCCTCCCAAGTACTGGGATTACAAGCGTGCGCCACCACGCCCGGCTCCCAAACCTTTTAAAATTTTATTTTGAGACAGGGTCTTGCTAAGCTACCCAGGCTGGCTTCAAACTTGTGATCCTCCTGCCTCAGCCTCCCAAGCAGCTAAAATTACAGGCATGCATCACCACACCTGGCTTGGTGATTCCTTTTTAAACTAAAAAGAAAAAAGAAAAACCAGACACAGATGTGCCATGTGACCTAGCAGTTGCACACTTAAGCATAGATCCCAAAGAAATTAAAAATTTTCATAGTAGCTTTGTTTATAACAGTTCCAAACTAGAAACTACTCAAAGGTTTTTCGACAGATAAATGCCTAAAACTGTCATTGTGGCGCACACCTGTAATCTCAGAACTTGGGAAGCTGAGACAGGAGGATCACAGGTTCAAAGACAGCCTCAGCAACGTAGCAAGACTGGACTCTCAGCAATATAGTGAGAAACTGTTTCAAAAAAAAAATAATAAAAAGGGATGGAGATGTAGCTCAGAGGCAGAATGTCACTGGGTTCGATCCCACACACATAAAAAATACAACCATGGGGATTTAAGAAAAAAAGAATTAATAGATTTATAGGAATTTGTGAAATAATCTTTTTGACGTTATGTGTATGTGTATACATACACACATGTATATGCAGAGAGTAACAGAGAGAGCTAAAAATATTTATCTAAAGCCGGCGTGGTAGAGCACTCTTATAATCCCAGTACTTGGGAGGCTGAGACAGGAGGATTGCAGGTTCAAAGTCACCCTCAGCAACTTAGTGAAACCCTGTTTCCAAATAAAAAATAAAATAGATCTGAGGGTATAGCTCAGAGGTAGAAGGCCCCTGGGTTCCATCCCTAGTACCCCCCCACACACAAGGAAATATTCATCTAATAAAGGCTAAGAGTGGACCATGGGAATATTATAACAAATGTTTACCAAAAGCTGAAAATTTTCTAAATATAGAGTGCACATAAGACATAATAGCTAACACATTGTACATTCTCAAGGCTGTTATAAAGGCAAGGGGGTATAAAATAAGCAAACAATAGAAAACAGTCTTTTAAACTCTTAAGAAATGCTTAAAAACTGATGAGAAAAACATACCTTTTTTGGGAGAGGTTCTTCGTTGGTCATCTTGAATCCTAAAAAAGGGTTGAGGAAAAGAGATTCAACTTATTTTCTTCCAATTAGAGTACAACAACAAAAAAACATCCTGGTTCTTTCAAATCAACTTATTACAAATTAATTTATGGCCGGGTGTGGTAGCGCACGCTTGTAATCCCAGTACTTGGGAGGCAGAGACTGGAGGATCCGGGGTTCGCGGCCAGCCTCAGCTACTTAGTGAGGCCTTCGCAACTTTGTGAGACCCTGTTTCAAAATAAAGAATAAAAAATAGGAGAGCCGAGCGTGGTGGCGCACGCTTGTAATCCTAGTACTTGGGAGGTGGAGACCGGAGGCTTAATGAGGTCCTTCGCAACTTTGCAAGACCCAGTTTCAAAATAAAGTATAAAAAATAGGGCCGGGGGTGTAGCTCGGAGGTAGACCGCCTCTGGGTTCAATCCCAGGTACCGCAAAAAAAAAAAAAAAAAAAAAGGCCAGGGATGTAGCTCAGAGGTAGAACGCCCCTGGGTTCAATCCCTAGTACTGCAAAAAAAAAAAAAATTTAATTTATGGTTAAATCACTAGAGTTTTTTTAAATGTTTTAATTTATAGGTCTTTTGTGTGTGGGTGTTGAGGGGGTGTGGGGTACAAGGGATAGAACCCAGGGGTGTTATACCTGAGTTACAACACAGTCTTATTTACTCATTTTGGTACTGAAGATTGAACCCAGGGGAATTTAACCTCCAAGCTATACCCTCCCAGCCTTTTTTATTTTTAATTTTGAAACAGGGTCTCACTAAGTTGCTGAGGTTGGCCTTGAACCTGTGATCCTCCTGTCTCAGCCTTCCATGTACTAGTTTACAAGCATGTGCCACCAGGTTTCACTACTAGTATACCATTTTTTAAATACATCTTAATTGCATTTGAAATAGAATTTACTTCCTAATACTCAAATTTAATCAGAAGACAAGATAACTTAGTTATTCCCAAGTATTATTTATAATAGCATATTCATGAACATTTCCTTAAATTTTAAAATATTTCTAGTTTATTTTACTTGCCCATATTTATTATAAATTCTAAACTACTAGAAATTTGACAAAAGAATTTTTGTTAAACTGAGGGGTTTTTTTGTGTGTGGTACTGGGTATTGAACCCAAGGGCAATTCTACCTCTACACCCCACCCCCAGCTCAATTTTTTATTCTTTATTTTGAAACTGGGTCTCACTAAGTTGCAGAGGGCCTCACAAGTTGCTGAGGCTGGCCGCGAACCTGTGATTCTCCTGTCTCAGCCTCCCAAGTACTGGGATTATAAATATGCACCACTACCCCCAGCCAAACTGAGTTTTTAAAAGGTACTTCACAGCAGGGCGTGGTGGTGCATGCCCTTCATCCTAGTACTTGGGAAGCTGAGATAGGAGGATCACAGATTCAAGGACAGCCTCAGCAATGTACCAAGACTCTCAAGCAACCTAGTAAGACCTTGTTTCAAAACAAAAACTAAAAAGGACTGGGGTGTTGCTTGGAGGTAGAATGTCCCTGGGTTCAATCCCCAGTACCACCACCACCACCCACACACACACATACAAAACTTCACATGTAGGCTAACTCAGTGGTGAAGCATTTGCCTAGTGCAAGGCACTGGTAAAATGAAGGGGTATAGGGGGGACTTCCAAGGGATGTAGTAAACAGACAAAAACCTAACATATTATTTATTTATGAGCTGATCATATACAATTTGTTTTGGCTTTTGTTTTTTGCTTTGTTTGGAAATAGGGCCTCCCTGTTTCCCAGGCTGGTTTCAAACTCCTGTACTCATGTTTCCTACCTTACCCTCCCACCTATAGGGACATGCCACCTTGCCTGGCTCTAGAATTTGTTTTGTTGATCAAGTTTCTCTCCTCTATGAAGTCATACCTATATTTACTTATTTCCTTTCTTTTTGTTTGGTGGTACTGGGGATTGAACTTAGGGGTGTTCTACCTGAGCTATAACCCCAGTCCTACTTTATTTTTTATGTTGAAATGGTAACACTAAGTTGAGAGGGCCTCACTAAGTTGCTGAAGCTGGCCAAGAACCTGTGATCCTCCTGTCTCAGCTTCCCAAGTACTGGGATTACAAGCATGAGTCACCATGCCCGGCCCATAATTCTGTAATATAAAACATATATTTTTCTATTTTTTCTTTCCTTTTTTTATTTTGCAGTACTGGGGATAGAACTCAGGGGCACTTTACCACTGAGCTAGATCCCAGCCCTTTTTTGAGACAAGGTCTCCCTAAGTTGCAGAGGCTGGCCTCAAACTTAAGATCTTCCTGCCTCAGCCTCCTGAGTAGCTGGGACTACAGGCATATGCCACTACACCTGGCTTTTTTCATTAAACTGGTCACTACCTACTTTACAACCCCTGCTGCCTAGTTTATAATATCTGTTGTAGTTATAGAAAGCTGCTTAATGACTATCCTAATCTGATGGAAGTTATTCCAATCTTTTGGAAACCCCTCACCATGTTTATCTCCACAGAAGTCTGTTTCTATTTTCGTATAGTTATGATGTCCCTTTACTCCATTAGACTATAGTCTTAGAACACAGATGTCAAGCCTGGCATTTCCTTGTATTTCTTATTCGTTCAAAGATAAATACAGTAACAAAACATCAACAATCTTTTTTTTTTTTTGGTGGTACTGGGGATTGAACCCAGGGGCATTCTACCTCTGAGCTACACCCCCAGCCCTATTTTTTATTCTTTATTTTGAAACAGGGTCTCACTGAGTCGCAGAGGGCCTCACTAAGTAGCTGAGGCTGGCCGCGAACCTGCAATCCTCCGGTCTCACAGCCTCCCAAGTACTGGGATTACAAGCATGCACCACCGCACCCGGCTCAGCAATCTTTTCCATATGAAAAAACACCTACAAGACAATTAAAGCCATTTGAACTGGACATATTTAACGTGTGTGTGTGTGTGTGTGTGTACATCACTATTCTGGCTAAATCCTTTTAAAGGCTTCCCACCAGCCTGGGCAACTTAGCAAGATCCTGTTTAAAAAAAAAAAGGACGGGCATGGTGGGACACACCTGTAATCCCAGCTATGCTGGAGGCTGAGGCAGAAGGATCACAAGTAGGAGGCTGGGCAACTTAGTGAGACTCTGTCTCAAAATAAAATTAAAAGTGCTGGAAATGTAACTCAGTGGTAGAGCACTTGCCTAGTGTGCATGAGGCCCTTGGTTCAATCCCTAGTACTGGGGAGGTAAAAAAAAAAAAAGAGGAAAAACCAACTAAAGCTAAATGCTTCTTATCTCACTCAAAACAGCATTTATCTATTTTTGCTATCCCCTCACATCAGCCTTTATTTGTCTTTATACTTCTTATCACAACCTGTCATTTATATGCTTATCTGCTTCCCAAAATTGTAAAGTAGTAAGTTCCATAATGGTAGAAATGTTTCATTCACTGATGATGTCCCAGTGCCTACAAGGCACAAAACATGGTAAATGAAGTATAAAGCAATCAGTTTGCTTCAAAGGTGAACTTACTTAAACAACCTAACCTAATTCTTTTCCAGAATTAACCAAGATGACCATACCATTTCATAAAATTTTGAAACTAGCTGGGTGTGGTGGCACAGGCCTGTAATCCTAGTACTTGGTAGGCTGAGACAGGAGGACTCAGCAACTAGCGAGACCCTGTTTCAAAATAAAAAATAAAATAGGGCTGGGGTGTAGCAGAGGTAGAATGCTCCTGGGTTCAATCTCTAGTACCAGCAAAAAAAAAAAAAAAAAAAAAAAAAAAAAAAATTCAGACGATAGACCTTAATATGACAGGTAATGTGGCAGAGTTCTAAGAGGGACAGTTTAAAAACAGCTAAATTTATCACTAAGTCTAGGTAATTTACCTGTTATCTAGTTACCAAGTACCTTACCAACTCAGTATGTAAAATTTCAATTATAAAACAAGTATCATGGCTGAGCGTGGTGGCACACGCCTATAATCTCAGTACTTAGGAGGCTGAGGCAGAATTGTAGGCTCGAGGCCAGCCTCAGAAAATTTTATACACAATATATATACTTTTATACATATATATTTATATATACAATATATAATTTTTTGTGTGGTACCGGGGATTGAACCCAGGGGCTTCTACTTCCGAGATACACCGCCAGCCCTATTTTTTATTCTTTATTTTGAAACCGGGTCTCGCAAAGTTGTGGAGGGCTTCACTAAGTAGCTGAGGCTGGCCGCAAACCCGGATCCTCCTGACTCTGCCTCCCAAGTACTGGGATTAGAAGCATGCGCCACCACACCCGGCTATAATTTTATAATATACATATGATGTGTGTGTGTGTGTGTGTGTGTTGTGTGTATGTGTGCGCACGCGCGCGCCCAGGAGCATTCTACCTCCGAGCTACACCCCCTAGCCCTATTTTATTTTCTATTTTGAAATGGTCCCTAAATTGCTGAAAGCCTTGCTTAATTGCTGAGGCTGACTTCGAACCTGTGATCCTCCTGTCTCAGCTTCCCATTTTCAGAATTCTTAAAAAGCAATCATTTAAACTTCTAACCTTGGCTTATGTTTTCTCTTTTTAAAAAGTTTGGAGCTGGGCGTGGTGGTGCATACCTGTAATCCCACTACTTGGGAGGCTGAGACAGGAGGATTGCTGGTTCCTGGCCAGCCTCAGCTACTTAGCGAGGCTCTCTGCAACTTAGTGAAACCCTGTTTCAAAATAAAGAATAAAAAATGGGGCTGGGGGTGTAGCTCAGAGGTAGAATGTCCCTGGGTTCAATTCCCAGTACCACAAAAAAAAAGTTTGATGTTGGGCAGATTCTAATTAAATGATGCTTAGAAGATATCCATTATTTGTGTGTGTGTGTGTGTGTGTGTGTGTGTGTGTGTGGTGCTGGGGATTGAACACAGGGGCATAGATCCCTGAGTTACATCCCCACCCCTTTATTTTTTATTGGAAACAGGGTCTTTGAACTTGAGATCCTCCTGCCACTGCCTCCCAAGTACTAGGATTACAGCCATGCACCACCATGCCTGGCTCCAAATTTTCTTTATAAAAATAATTTTCTAGATGGGCATGGTGGCGCACGCTTGTAATCCCAGTACTTGGAAGGCTGAGACAGGAAGATTGCAGGTTCGCTGCCAGCCTCAGCTACTTAGTGAGGCCCTCTGCAACTTAGTGAGATCCTGTTGTTGTTGTTTTCTTTTGCGGTACCAGGGATTGAACCCAGGGGCTACCTCTGCGCTACACCCCCGGCCCTATTTTTTTTTATACTTTATTTTGAAACCGGGTCCCACGAAGTTGCGGAGGGCCTCACTAGGTAGAGAGAGAGAAAGAGACAGGGAGAGGGAGAGGGAGAGAGAGAGAGAGAGCTGAGGCTGCCCTCGAACCTGGATCCTCAGGTCTCCGCCTCCCAAAGTACTGGGATTACAAGCGTGCGCACCATGCCCAGCTGAGACCCTGTTTTAAAATAAAGAATAAAAAATAGGGCTGGGGGTGTGGCTCAGAGGTAGAATGCCCCTGGGTTAAATCCCCTGTACCGCCCAAAAGTAAATAAATGAATAATAATTTTCTAAATTTGTAATATAAGTCAGGGATAAAATCAGATTTAGATAAATGTGCTTCGTAAGTCAATTCTCAAGAATTACACTTTATTCTATATATGAGATATTCAGCTTGGGAAATTGAAAGCCTTATTAGCATTTACAAATAAAATCTTCCTTAAACTATATTGTGTGTTGGGGGGGTACTGGGGATTGAACCCTGAGGCATGCTACCTCTGAGCTACATTCCCAGCCCTATTTTATTTTTTATTTGGAAACAGGGTCTTGCTAAGTTGCTGAGAACTTCACTAAATTACTGAGGCTGGCTTCAAACCTGTGATCCTCCTGTTTCAGCCTCCGAAATACAGGGATTACACAGGTGTGCACTACCATGCCCAGCATAAAATCTACCATTAATAACTTTAGCTGATGAAAAGTAAATTTTTCCTTGAGAGTTCATGATTTACCAGTTAAATGCAGTCTGACAAAAGGCAAATTAGAATAGTTTTAAAAATTTAATGTATCTACAACATTCAACTATTTAGTCAAAATAGAATCTAATTTTTAATTTTGACATTCACTTTGAATGAAAATGGTGCAAAATGTATTATTCCCCAGGGCATTTTATTTTACCCTTAACCAACAAGCATAACAACCATCTAAAGTCAACTCTAAACACATAAAAAAGATATTCCAGGTTTTAAGAACAATCTATTCTCCTATCAGAAGTGGAATGACTGAAATTCCATTTAGAGTCAATTAAAGTTGAATCTGAATCTTTGTGTGTGTGTGTGTGTGTGTGTGTGTGTGTGTGTGTGTTACTGAGGATTGAACCCAGGGGCATTCTACCTCTGAGCTACACAACCAGCCCTATTTTATTTTTTATTTTGAAACAGGATCTTGTTAAGTTGCTGAAGCTGGCCTCAAACTTGTGATCCTCCTATTTTAGCCTCCCATGTACTGAGATTACAGTCATGTGCCAACAAGCCCAGTTTGAATCTTGAATCTTGAATACAAAAAACGAAAAACAAGCCGGGCGTGGTGGCGCATGCTTGTAATCCCAGTACTTGGGAGGCTGAGACCAGAGGATTGCAGGTTAGCGGCCAGCCTCAGCTACTCAGTGAGGCCTTCCGCAACTTAGTGAGACCCTGTTTCAAAATAAAGAATAAAAAATAGGGCTGGGGGTGTGACTCAGAGGTAGAATGCCCCTGGGTTCAATCCCCAGTACCGCCCAAAAAAAAAAAGCAAAAACATATACTCAGTGCTTATGAATCAAGCTTACTTAATAATTACAATTGGAGGGGGGTGCTGGGGATGGAACCCAGTGGTGTTCTGAGTTACACCCCAGTCCTATTTTATTTTTTATTTTGAAACAGGGTCTCACACTAAGTTGCAGAGCACTAAGGCTGGTGGGGAACCTGTGACCCTCTTGTCTCAGCCTCCCAAGTACTAGAATAATAAGCATGCACCACCACATCTGGCTTAATTACAACTTTTCAAAGTCAAAGTTAGTCCCCATTTTCTAGGATGGAAATGATTGAGTCATTAGGTGATTTGCTCAGATTAAAATATCTGTTAATAAACTGGGGATTAGGGCCCTAAATTCAGCGCCTCTCAAAAGGGGTAACTAAACGAATATAGAAAATCCCCCCCCCATTTTAAGCAATGATTATGCTTAGCTGAGACAAAGAAAAAAGATGTAAAGAAAAGCAAAATAGAAAAAACTCAAACTTGGCTGATTTGGCTACCATTTAGTAGGTTTAAAAAAATAACTAAACTTCAAATTATGTAAAGGTTTCAATTGTTTATGTAGATAATTCAAAGATACTCTTGATGCCTTAACACACAGAAACAGCTTAGGATGTGGAGTCAGTTTTGGTTGGCTAGGTGCCTAGCATCCCAGATTCCAGTAGTTTCCTGGCTCTTAGCATTGTGATCTAAGTTAGGCAACTCGGTTCTCCGTGTACAGAGGCAAACACCAGCCAACGCGACTTCAGTAAGAAAGCATGTACCTGACGAAACAAATCCTAACTGTATGTGAGCAATCAGTCATCTGATCTTGGAGTAGCAGCCTTAGCACTGCAGGAGACAGGGTACTAGTCCTGTCTCAGCCTCCCAAGTACTGGGTTTACAGGCATGCGCACCACTTCCTCACTCTTCTATCAATCAGTCATGTGTGCAATGTTCTCCAAGTCACTTAACTCTGGGCTGCAGTTTCCAAATCAACAAAAACGGGGTGCCAATTTTTCCTGTCTCACAAATTGCTGCAAATCTCAATGCTTTCGTACCATAAAAATGCTATGCACTTAAGATTTTTCAAATAAAACACGAACATAACAGAAAACTTTAGTGAGCATCTAGGAACCACTATAGTAAATCACGCCAACTACATCCTCAAAGGTGGAGAACATTTACTTACATTTACTTACAGCACTGAATTCGAGTCTGATGAAACACCCTAGCATTATATCCAATGGGTTATACTATTATGGAAAAGCTGAAAAGGTTTTATCAAAGTTTAGTAACTGCAAGAAGTATTAAGTACTTAGAGGCAGAAAAATGGGAAATAATTTAAAAATAAAAAACAAGAATAAAACCAAAACGCTATATTAAGTCTGTTGTGCTGAAGGAACCACCAAAGTAAACTTCTGAAGATCAAGATACAAATAATGCAATAACATTATACAGTAATTATCAAGATAGCTAAGTAAACAATGCTTTCAAGGGGACTCTACACTATACACATACAAAATAGTCCTAACTATATATTTGTAACTACTGAACAAATATTATGACAACTCTCATTTCTACATCAAAGGATTGCTACAGTTCATCCTTTAAGTCAAAAAAATTTTAGTAGTTTGCCTTGCCACTGTTAAAAGGATGTTAAAGTACTGATCCTCTTAGCTATCTGCCTAAAATACTGGTAGCTCTAAAAGCCCTGTTAAAACACAACTACCCAAACCTTAAAAGTTAACCTCAACCACATCACAATGCCACCTTGTGGACTGCAATCTTTCCCCAATTTGCCTAACCAGATGCTACTCAATAAATTAAATATGTAAACAAAATTTAACCGTCTTAAAAAGATTTTTCCATAGTTTTTTATTTAGGTACTGAAGATTGAACGCAGGGACATTCTACCACTAGCTACACCACCATTCCTATTTTATAATTATAAACATATCTTTTCTCTCTTTTTTTTTTTTGGTACTGGGGATTGAACCCAGGGTGTTCTACCTCGGAGCAACAGCCCAGCCCTATTTTTTCATTTTAAAACAGGGTCTCGCTAAATTGCTGAGGCTGGCCTTGAACCTACACTCCTCCTGTCTCAGCCTCCCGAGTATTGGGATTACAGGCATGTGTTATTTTTCTTAATTGAAACAGAGTCCCACTGAACTGCGAAGGCTGACCCCGAACTTGGAATCAATGGTCTCAGTTTCCCAAGTACTGGTATTACAGGTGTGGGCCACCTCGCCCAGCTCTCACATGGTTCTCCCCCCCACACACACAGTTCTTAAAAACGGGGTTTTAAATGTCTTACCTGTTTACCTATCATAGAAAACCCAATAAGCAAACATTTAAAATTAAAAAACGGGTAGAATTTGTGGTGACAGATCTCTGGCTTCCACCTATCTTCCAAAGCAACAGAATTAACTAAGTGAAAAGCTAGATGAGAGAGGCGTAAATATAACTCACGACTATAACATCCTCATCGAAGTATTTTCTTTTCTTTTGTGGTACGGGAAATTGAACCCAGAGGTATTCTACCTCCAAGCTACACCCCCAGCCCCATTCTATTCTCTGTTTTGAAACAGGGTATCGCTAACTTGCCGAGGCTGTCCTCGAACTTGTGATCCTGTCTCAGCCTCCCAAGTACTGGGATTACAGGCGTGTACCACCATTCCCGGTTTCACTGAAGTATTTATCTACCGGGCAAAACAATGAGTTTTCACTTGACAATCACAGTTAAGATTTTCAGTCCTTTGGAATCAAACAAATTAACTTTCTTCTTGGAAATCAATACAAGAAACTGGGCTTTTCCACTATGCCCACTGACTTAATGAAAAACGGTCGAGAAATCATCTAATAACAGTCTCACAGGGATCCAAGATGAGACTCGCAGTTCACGAAAATTCCCACGAAGCTGTCAAAAACACTCAGTTTTTCCCCTTACAATGCATGCACTTTTTTAAAAATGGAAGTCTCCGGGAGAACGTAGCTGCAGGAACAGCCTAGAGCGCGACGCGCGGCCGGGTGCACGCACGCCGGGTTCTCGCTCGCGGAGCCCGTCCGCACCGCCAGGTCCGGGCGCGGCGGGAGGTGGAGGGGGCGCAGAGGCGGGAGAGGACGCGCGCGGCCAGGCAGCCCGGGAGGGCGCGGGGAGGCCGGCCTCGCTGCCTCCGGGCCGGCCGGCGCCGGGCACAGCCAACGGCCTCGGGTGGCGGAGGCGCCCGCGCAGCCTGCACGGGGCAGCGGCTAACGGAGGCCGCCGGCCGGGCCGCATCGCCCCCGGCCCCGGGCGCCCCTGCCCGGGCGGGCCCCGCGCCTCCCCGCCGCCCGCACCTACCTCTCCAGGCCGCGGCCGCGCGGCGCCGCCGTCCCACAGGCGAGGCCGCGCTCCTCCCGCGGCAGCCCCGGCGCTCCCCTTTATTTGCGGGTCTCGCTGCCACAAAATGGCGCTGAGGGAGGAAACCAGGCCCCGCCGCCCGGCCCCGCCCCGCCCCGCCGCCCGGCCGCTCGGCCCCGCCCCAGGGCCGGCCCGGACGCGCCGCGCCGCCTCCCGCCATGACCGCCCGGCCCACTCACCGCCGAGGCGCCTCCGAGCGCGGCCGCACTCGCCCGCCCGCGGCTGCCCGCCGGGGAGGGAAGGCGAGGGGAGGCCGGCCCGCTCGACCGGGGCCTGCAGGCGAAGGCAGCAGCTGCACCCGCGCCGCGCCCCGGCCCGGCCCCGGAGTCTGGCGCGCGCCCCCCGCCGGGGCTCCGCAAGCTCCGTGGGGGCGGGGAGGGGAGCGGCCGAGGAGAGGGGCGGGCCGGCGGGGTCGGAGGTCAGCCGCGAGGCATCACGGGACGGCAGCGCCGGTGGACGCGCTCTCCCGGCCACCTGCGGCTGCGGCGCGGCCTGGGCGGAGGGATCCGCGCGGAGGCGGCGCGTGATTGCCGTTCGTGCGAGGCGCCGGCCGTGATGCTTCCGCGCTCTGGCGGGCCAGGTGCAGCCGCGGCAGCGTGGCGGTGGGCGGGAGGCGCGCGCGTTGATCCTGAGCAGAAGCTCACCTCGGAAGTGGCGAGCTCCGGGGGGCCGCTGCCCGCCCTTCCGCCGCGGCGAGCAACTTCTTGGCGGCAGGTTCCTCCCGCCTGGACCTTTCCGGAGGCGAAGCCGAGGAGCTATTGTTCTCTAGTGCAGGGAGGTTTGGGGGACACTGCGAACCCGTGGGGCTTTAATGAGCCTGATAAAACAAGCTCTGTAAGTCGAACTCCCTTGAGCAAGACTTTGCGCCATCTGGACCACTGAGCAAGAACGACGGTGTTAGTGTTAACTGCAGAGCTGAAACAGTATCTTAACACTTTGCTAGAGGGGTCAGGATACTCTTGTCTTTTCTTTCTTTTCTTTTGGTGGCAGTGATGGGGATTGAATCTAAGGACATTCTACCTCTGAGCTACACCCAGCCCTTATTTTATTTTATTTATTTTTTATTTTATTTTATTTTATTTTTTATTTTATTTTGAAGCAGAGTCTTGCTAAGTTACCGTGCGCGGACTTCTAACCTGCGATCCTCCTTGTCAGCCTCTCAAGTACTAGGATTACAGGCCTGGGCCACCTAGCCCGCCCCTTTTTAGTTTGAAACTGTCTCCTCCGTAAGTGCTGGCCTGAAACAGGCTATCCTGTCTTAGCCTCAGAAGGACTGGTGGCATGAGCCACCGCCCCGTGGCACGGGTGGGGGGTAGACGATATTCTTACCAGTGGTCTACTTAACCGGCTTTACTAGAGCTGTTATCCTCAAAGAAAGTGTCCTGGAGTGAAATGGTTTATAAGGATAAGATTAAAGTACACCCCAGATAGGCAGAGGAGTCATGGTATACTCCCAGTCTGGAGAAAATATGTGCAATTTATATCACAGAAACTGTCGAAAACTGAAAAGAAAGAGATCAAGATTCGAAGGGAAAAAATGAGGAAGGACATGAAGGGGGAGAATGTCCTTAAACACTGAAATTATGTTTCCAGCTGAAGACGGAAAATTATGCAGGCTCTATGGAGTACCAAAATTACATATGCATTTACCCTTATACCTTGCAATTCCACTAACCCTAATCTTATTCTGAAGATACATGTCCACAAATACAGAGGGTGTTGCAGTGCAAGGTGTCATAGCAAAAGCTTGGAAATAACCCAAATGTTGATTAACAGGGAGCTCTTTGGATATGGTACATCCATACAATAAGATACAGTCCACCATGAAAGAGAATGAGAAAATAGTTTGTTGCTTTGGATTATGTCCCGGGTTATATTGAGTGAATAAAGCAAGGTAAAATAGTTACTTGTGGAAGGTGGGGATAGAGAGAAGACGACTCCTTGGGGCATTCTACCTCCGAACTACACCCCAGCCCTTTTTCTTTTTGGAAATAGGGTCTCAATAGGTTGCTAGAGAGTCTTGCTACCTTGCTGAGGCTGGCCTCAAACATGCAATCCTCCTGTCTGAGCCTCCCAAGTACTAGGATTACAGGCATGCACCACCATGCCCCACTGAAGCAAGACTTATCTGACTTAGAACCTAAATTTTACATAGCTGAAAGGTAAATGAAAAAGCAAAGAAAGCCAGGCTCAGCAGGTGAACCCCTGTAATCCCAGTATATGGGAAGCCAAGACAGGAGGATGGCAGGTTCCAGGCCAAGCAACTTAGCTAGACCCTGTTTCAAAATAAATAGAAAGGACTGAAGGTGTAGCTCTGAGTAGAATGCCATGGATGCAATCCCCAGTATCAAAAAAAAAAAAAAGAGAGAGAGGAAGAAGAAAGATAAAGAAAAGAAACAAAGTAACCCCCAAGAAGAAAGGTAAAGAAAAGAAACCCCAAGAAGAAAGATAAGCGGTGCATGGTGGCCCACGCTTGTAATCCCAGTACTTGGGAGGCTGAGACAGGAGGATCTGGGTTCGTGGCCAGCCTTGGCTACTTAGTGAGGCCCTCCACAACTTAGTGAGACCCTGTTTCAAAATAAGAATAAAAAATAGGGCTGGGGGTGTAGCTCGGAGGTAGAATTACCCTGGGTTCCATCCCCAGTACCTCAAAAAAAAAAAAAAAAAGATAAAAAAAGAAACAAAGTAAACCCCAAAGTTGAAAGCAAATTGAAACAAATGAACCTAAGTCAAACTGGTAACATAACTAAGATATGTCTGGTTTTGAACAGGCCCTCTGGTAGCCTGTCTGGAAACATAGAGCCCAAGGATGAAAAAAGTACTAAATGATCTGCAGGTCCACTCAATGATTTATAGTTAGTGGTTTTTTTTATTATGTATGTTTTAGGATAACACAAGTATTTTAATGTTACTATGTACAAAGACTTTCAGTGTAAGAGAAAATGAGAGACAAAGACCAAAGAAGAGCTGTTGTGGTGGCGCAGGCTTGTAATCCCAGTAAAATAAAATAGGGCTGGGGATATAGCTCAGAGATAGAATGCTCTTAGGTTCAATCCCCAGTACCATTAAAAAAAAAAATCAAAGAAGTTCAGAGGAGGGGAAAACTGTAATGTTAAGTTTAAAATATCAATTTGAACTCATAAATTTCCTAGTTCTGTGCACTAAAATGGCTTAGAAGCAAGGGTGGCCAGTTGTCTCTGCCAGGGTCTGGGATGCTGAACTTTCAGGTTAAAAAATCTCCCAGGCAAACCATGATGGTTGGCCACCTACAGTAACAATGAGCGCACTTAGCATCCAGATTTTGGTTTCTAAGTTCCATCTCCCACTAAGAAGATCCTGAGCTCTTTGGAGAATTAGCTGATTCCAGTTCTGGTGGTGATGATTTAGAATTTGTTTGTTTGTTTGTTTACTTATTTTTATTTTATTTATTTATTTTTTTGCAGTACCGGGGATTGAACCCAGGGGCGTTCTACCTCCGCGCTACACCCCCAGCCCTATTTTTTTATACTTTATTTTTAAACTGGGTCTCACAAAGTTGTGGAGGGCCTTGCTAAGTAGAGAGAGAGAGAGAGAGAGAGCTGAGGCTGGCCGCGAACCCGGATCCTCCGGTCTCCGCCTCCCAAAGTACTGGGATTACAAGCGTGTGCCACCACACCCGGCGTTTGTTTACTTATTTATTGTGGTACTAGGGATTGAACCCAGAGGCTCCAAGCTACACCCCAGCCCTATTTTTATTCTTTATTTTGAAACAGGGTCTCACTAAGTTGCAGAGGGCCTCACTAAGTAGCTGAGGCTGGCCACACACCTGCGATCCTCCTGTTTCAGCCTTCCAAGTACTGGGATTACAAGTGTGCGCCACCATGCTCAACTTATTTTTTATTTTGAAACAGGGTCTGCAAGGTTGATGAGAGTCTTACTACTTGCTGAGGCTCTCCTCAACCTCTGATCCTCCTGTCTCAGCCTCATAAGTACTGGGATTACAGGTTGTGTGCCACCACTCCCAGCTTGAGTCAATATTTTATTGTGCCCAAATGCAAAGGAAATGCTTAGGTTATTAGGCCATGTTAACAGGATTTAGGAGAAAAAAATAAAATCAATCCATAGTGATAGATTTCGATCAGTAGTTGTAGTTGACAAAGAGGAAGAATCAATTGGAAAGGAGAATGAGGGAACTTTGGGGAGTGATGCATTATGATTAACCCGTATATGTATTTGTTTTATACCTAGGTATAGGCATTTGCCAAAATGTATCAAACTACCACTAAAACTGATGCATTTTTATTGCATTTAAATTATACTTCAAGCTAGACATGGTGGCATACGCCTATAATCCCAGTACTTTGGAGGCTGAGACGGGAGGATCAAAGGTTCAAGGACAGCCTCAGCAAGTAGTGAGACTCTCAGCAACCTAGCGAGACCCTGTTTCCAAACCAAAAAAAAAATTTTTTTTAAAGGGCTAGAGGTGTAACTTGAAGGTAGAATGCCTCTGGCTCCAATCCCCAGAACCACCAAATATGTGTGTGTGTGTGTGTGTGTGTGTATTGAAATATATATTTCAATAGGTGTGGGAAAAAATGACCAATCAAATGAAGAAAGCAAAGGCTTTCTGCGGAGAGCTTAGTGGAGCGAGGGAGTCTGCCAGTCACTCGTGCTCTGGCAGAGGCTCAAAGGTGGCGGCGGGAGCTTCACAGGGGGCGAGGGAGGCTCCGGCTGGGCCCTGTGGGGAGCTGTGGGCACCGTGAAGCTGGAGGCAGCTAGCAAAGCAGAACACCGTGTGTGCTGTGTTAGAGGAGCACACCTGGCTTCTCTGTTTGGTCCTAAGTTGGAAGTAGGAACAAAATCAGGAAGCTGTCAGTGTTTAATCAAATCCTAGACACATTGAGCCGGTTGTTACAGACGATATTGTTTAGCTTCCTGGATTATCACTGGAGATAGCAGTCTAACTTCCTACAAGTCTGGCTCTATAGCAGTTGGCTTCCCAGGCTGGGTATTGTTGATAAGGGGTTGGTTGGTTTCCTGGGCCACGTGTTATAGGTTATGGGTTAGAATTCTAATTTTATACAATATATAGTCTGGCCATTGTCCATTAATACATTCAGTCTCAAAAGTAAACCCTACTGCACTTGGACCAGGCTGTCAAAAGTAAAGTTTAAAGTCATAGGAGCCAGCTTGAAGGATCTGCTACAGGATAAATTTGGAGCAATTTTAGCAGACAATTTATTGCAAATATTGAATAAATAAAACCCTATGCCTCTAGCCAAGTGTGGTGATGCATGCCTGTAATCCCATTACTGAGGAAACTGAGGCAGGAGGGTGGAAAGTTTGAGGCCAGCCTGGGCAACTTAGCCAGACCATCAAAATAAAAACATAAGCCAGGCATGGTGGTGCATGCTTGTAATCCCAGTTCTTGGGAGGCTGAGACAGGAGGATCACAGGTTTGCGGCCAGCCTCAGCTATTGAGTGAGGCCCTCGGTAATTTAGACCCTGTTTCAAAATAAAGAATAAAAACTAGGGCTGGGAGTGTAGCTCGGAGGTAGAATGCCCCTGGGTTCAATACCCAGTACTGCAAATAATAACAGTAACAATAATAAAAATAATAAATAAATAAGAAGCTGGGTGTGGTAGCACACACTTGTAGTTCCAGTACTTGGGAGGCTGAGACAGGAGGATCATAGGTTCATGGCCAGCCTCAGCTACTTAGGCCCTCTGCAACTTAGTGAGACCCTATTTCAAAATAAAGAATAAAAATTAGGACTGGGGGGTGTAGCTCAGAGGTA
>PVJS01010530.1:0-23318 GCA_004027185.1 Glis glis | reverse complement strand
ACACACACACACACACACACACACACACACACAAATGTGATTCATCTCCAGTTGCTGAGGGAAAACCTTTTTTTTTTTTTTTGGTACTGGGGATTGTACTACCTCTGAGCTACACCCCCAGCCCTATTTTTTATTTTTTGTTTCAAATCAGGGTCTAAGTTGTGGAGGGCCTCACTAAGTAGCTGAGGCTGGCTGCAAACCTGCGATCCTCCTGTCTCAGCCTCCCAAGAACTGGGATTACAAGCGTGTGTCACCATGCCCAATTTAAGGAAAATGCTTTATAGTGGGGTTGTATGAGCTTTTCATCACTCTGACCGAAGTACCTGACAACAACGACTTAGAGGAGGAAAGGATTATTTGGGATCACGGTTTCAGAAGTTTAGTCCGTGGTCGGCTGGTTCTGAGGCAGAAATATGACAGCAGGGCATGGCAGAGGAAAGCTGCTCAGAAATATGGCAGCTGAGGAGGCAGATGGACGGACAGACACCAGGGATGGATACAGTCCCTCCTCTAGCCATGCCCTACCTGTCTACAGTTACCACCCAGTAAATCCACTCATGTTATTAATCCATCAGATGGATTGACCCACTGATGGGGTGGAGCCCTCATGGTTCACTTACCCCACCTCTGAGCACTGCTGCTTCTCCAACACGTGAGCTTTTCTAGGGAACTTCCAGATCCAAACCCTAACGGGTGCCCCCAATAAATGTAGAATAAGTAATAAAATTATAAAATAGCTACTATGCAAAACTCAGTGAAGTAACACCTAGCTCATACAGGGATATCTATGGACTTTAAAATGGTCATATGAAATACTACTGAGAAACGAAATACTCATGTGACACCGAAGTATCACTGCAAGGGCTATTGTGGAGAGTACGTCTTCACATGGCGCCATCTGGTGGTCACCATCTGAACCAAACCATCAAATTTAGAGTCACTAAGAGTAGGACAACCTCCAACTTACAGAAAATACATACACAAGAAAAGGTTGTGGTGCGAATCTAACAATACAAGCAAAATTAATTATTCCAAAAAATTTCACGAGACTGTAAGCAATAAATATTTATTAAGCAGTTGAGTTGGGCTTTCTGCAGTTTTTCAGAATCAATATCCAACCAGTTTCAACCTACCATTTCAAATAAGATATCAAAGTATAATGGAAGTTGTTTACATATTACTGTATTAAATAGCACATACTATTGAGTTAGACTTATGTTAGATAGCTGGGCGTGGTGACGCACGCCTGTAATCCCAATACTTGGGAGGCTGAGACAGGGGGATTGCAGGTTTGAGTCCAGCTTCAGCAACTTAATGAGGCCCTCAGCAACTTAGTGAGACCCTGTTTTAAAATAAACATAAGCCTGGTGTGGTGGCCCACACCTGTAATTCCAGTACTTAGGAGGCTGAGACAGGAGAGTTGCAGGTTCAAGAGCAGCCTCAGCAGTTTAGTAAGACTGTCAGCAACCTAGTGAGAACCTATTTCAAAACAAAAAATAAAAGCTGGGCATGGTGGTGCACATTTGTAATCCCAGTACTTGGGAGGCTGAGACCAGAGGTTTGTGGCCAGCCTCAGCTATTTAGTGAAGCCCTCTGCAACTTTCTTGAGACCCGGTTTCAAAATAAAAGTATAAAAAATAGGGCTGGGGGTGTAGCTCGGAGGTAGAATGCCCCTGGGTTCAATCCCTGGTACCGCAAAAAAATAAATAAATAAATAAAAAATAAAAAGGGCTGGGTGTATAGCTTGGAGGTAGAATGCCTCTGGGTTCAATCCCCAGTACCACCAATAAATAAGGAAATAAAAATAAAAACAATAAAATAGGGCTAGGGGTGTAGTTCAGGGGTAGAAAGCCCCTGGGTTCAATTCCCCAGTCATTGTGCGTTCATTTTCTCTCTCCTCTCTCTCTCTCTCCTCTCTCAGATTTATGTTGGGGAACTTGCCACGTCTTTCCGTCCCCTCTCCTGGAAGTCTGAGGTCAGGTGCCAGCACAGTCCAGTTGGATGAGAACTGTCCTCCAGGTTGCACACTGCTGACTTATATCTTCATTTCATAGAAAGAGCCGGAGGGAACTTTGGGGTCCCTTTTGTAAGGGCACTACTCACATTCATGAGAGTTCCACCCTCATGACCTAATCCTCTCCCAAGACCCCACCTCGAAGACCTTCCATTGGGGGTTAGGATTTCTACATATGAAGGGGGCACAAACATCTCCCCCAGTCTATTGTAGGAGGACAGAGGAAAAATAAAAGACAGTAGCAAACATCTAGCCTTTGTTATTGACAACCAGGAAGCCAGGGAGATTGGAGAAGGCTCTGGATTGGTAGTTGAGGAAGCTGCGAGTGATTCATGATATTTCTGGGGCTCAGAGCCGAGGTGACTTTGCCTGTAGCATGTTTTTTCATGAGTCAGTACTTTTTTTTTTTTTTGGCGGAACTGGGGATGGAACCCAGGGGCATTCTACCTCTGAGCTACACCCCCAGCCCTATTTTTTATTCTTTATTTTGAAACAGGGTCTTGGGTCTCACTAAGTAGCTGAAGCTTGCTGCAAACCTGCAATCCTCCTGTCTCAGTATCCCAAGTACTGGGATTACATGCGTGTGCCATCACGCCCGGCTTGTTCTTTATTTTGAAACAGGGTCTCACTGAGTTGCAGAGGGCCTTACTAAGTAGCTGAGGCTGGCCACGAACCTGTGATCTTCCTGTCTCAGCCTCCCAAGTACTGAGATTACAAGTGGGGGCCACCACACCCAGCATGAGTCAGTATCTTTTCTGGGCCCATCTTTTCCATCGGAATGCTCTTTGTACTCTTCCTTAACAGGAAAGAGATGAGATGCCCTATCATTACTAATAGACTTAAGACATTATTTATTTTAGCCAAGCACAGAAATATAAATAAATACTGTACGTTCTCCCTCATATATGGAAGCTAAAAAAAGTTGATTTCTTGCCGGGCATGGTAATGCACACCTGTAATCCCAGCTATTCTGGAGACTGAGGCAGGATGATTGCAAATTTGAGGACCCCCTGGGCAATATGAGACCTCATTTCAAAAAAACAAAAACAAAAAAACACTGAACTGGTTTTTTTCACTCTCATAGAAGTACAGAGTAGAATAGTTGTCACTGGAGGCTAGGAAGGGGAGAAGGGAGGGGGCAGGGAAGGAGGCTGGACAAGCCAGGCCCAGTGTTACGTGCCTGTAATTCCAGCTATTAGGGAGGGAGGCAGGAGGATTACAAGTTTGAGACCAGCCTGGGCAACTTAGATCCTATCTCAAAATAAAATTGAAAAAGGACTGAGGATATATCTCTGTGATACAGTACCTCTAGGTTCAATCTCCAATACCATTAAAAAAAAAAAAAGCCAGGTGCAATGGTGGCGCACACTTGTAATCCAGTACTTGGGAGGCTAAGACAGGAGGATTTCAGATTCTCGGCAAGCCTCAGCAACTTAGTAAGGCCCTCTGCAACTTAATGAGACCCTGTTTCAAAATAAAAAAGAATAAAATTAGGCTGGGGGCATAGCTCAAAGGTAGAATGCCCCTAGGTTTCCTCCCCACTAACACACACACACACACACACACACACACACAGCCAGGTGCAGTGGTGCATACCTGTAATCCCAATACTTGGGAGGCTGAGGCTGAGGCAGGAGGATCACAGGTTAGAGACCAGCCTCAGCAACTTAGACCTTGTTTCAAAATAAAAAATGAGAAGGGCTAGAGGTATAGCTTGGAGGTAGAATGACCCTGGATTCAATCCCCAATACCAAAAAATAAAGAAAAGGAAGGAAGGAAGGAAGGAAGAAAAAGAAGAAGGCTGAATAACAGGAACCAAAAAACAGTTAAATAGGAATAAGTTTTAGTGTTCTATAGCATAGTAGAACTTAGAGTAACTTTTGTAACAATTTATTTATTTATTTATTTATTTAATTTTTGTGGTACCGGGGATTGAACCCAGGGGCATTCTACCTCCGCGCTACATCCCCGGCCCTATTTTTTATACTTTATTTTGAAACCGGGTCACAAGAAGTTGCAGAGGGCCTCACAGAGTAGAGAGAGAGAGAGAGAGAGAGAGAGAGAGCGCTGAGGGTGGCTGCGAACCCGGATCCTCTGGTCTCCGCCTCCCAAAGTACTGGGATTACAAGCATGTGCCACCACGCCCGGCGTTTGTTTACTTATTTATTGTGGTACTAGGGATTGAACCCAGAGGCTCCAAGCTACACCCCAGCCCTATTTTTATTCTTTATTTTGAAACAGGGTCTCACTAGGTTGATGAGAGTCTCACTACTTGATGAGACTGTCCTCAAACCTGTGATCCTCCTGTGTCAGCCACTCAAGTACTAGGATTACAGGCGTGCACCACCACGCCTGGCTTATTATGTACTTTATAAACAACTAGAAAGTAGGAGTTCAAAGTTTTGCAACACAAGGAAATGATAAATATTTAAGGAGACAGAAAAGCTAATTACCTTGATATGATCATTACACATGGTATACGTGTTATCAAATTATCACCCAATAACTATGTATAATGAGTATGTGTCAATTTAAAATTAAATAGAGACATTACTTGTATGTTAGCTCTCCTCACTGCGATAACTTGCTTCACAAGGAAAGAGGTGTGCTTTGGCCCATGGTTGCAGAGGTTTCTGACAACGGTCACGTGGTGCTGTCGGGACACATTGTGGCTGCAGCGCACTGGGAAGAAAAACCACTCATCTCATGGTATCCAAGAGGCAAAAGAGAGAGTGAGAGGAGGAGCCAGGGTCCGGGTACCCACTTCAGCAGCACACCCCCAGGAGCCCCCCCAGGACCTCAGGACCTCCACGTGGCCCCGCCCCTGACGTTTCCACAGCCTCCCATAGCACCCTCAGCAGGGACTGAGCCTTCAATGCGTGGGCCTCCCAGGCCCAAGCGTAGCATAGAGATTTGTGGTCTTATAAGTATGGGAGTGAAACCAAACTTTCTAGCTTACTTTCCTTTTTCTAATTGCTGTGGTTTGGATGTGGTTTTTTGTTTTTCTGTTTTGTTTTGGGGTGGTACTGGGGATTGAACCCAGGGACGTTCTACCTCTGAGCTACACCCCCAACCCTATTTTATTTTTTTCTTTTGAAACAGGGTCTCACTAAGTTGCGGAGGGCCTCACTCTGCTGCTGAGGCTGGCCTCAAACCTGCAATCCTCCTGTGCCAGCCTCCCAAGTACTGGGATTATAGGCGTGTGCCACCATGCCAGGCTTGAATGTGGTTTTATGCTAAAGTTTCATGTGCTGGGAACTTGGTTCCCAGGTAGTGGTATTAGGATGTGCTGTGGAACATTTAAGAGGAAGGGCCTAAGGCCGGGAGTGGTGGCGCATGCTTGTCATCCCAGTACTTGGGAGGCTGAGACTGGAGGATCTGGGTTCACGGCCAGCCTCAGCTACTTAGTGAGGCCCTCCACAACTTAGTGAGACCCTGTCTCAAAATAAAGAATAAAAAATAGGGCTTGGGGTGTAGCCCGGAGGTAGAATGCCCCTGGGTTCAATCCCGGGTACTGCAAGTAGGAGGTCCTTAGGTCATCGAGGGCCCTGCCCTCTGAAAAGAGTACCAATCTCCCTGAGTGAGTTTTCAGTAGCAAGTGAGGTTACCTGGGAGGCTGAGACAGGAAGATCACGGGTTCAAGGCTAGCCTCAGCAACTTAGTGACTCTCACTGACTTAGCAAGACCCTGTCTCAAAATAAAAAAATAAAGCTGGGGGTGGTGGCACACATCAGTACTTGGGAGGCAGAGACAGGAGGATCATAAGTTGGAGGCCAGTCTCAGCAACTTAGTGAGACCCTGTTTCAAAACAAAAATAAAATAAAATAGAGCTGGGGGTCTAGCTCAGAAGTAGAATGTCCCTGAGTTCAATTCCCAGTACCAGAAAAAATAATAAAAAGTGCTGGAGGTGTAGTTCGGAGGTAGAATGCCCCCGAATTCAATCCCTATACTGAAAAAACAAAAAAACAAAACAAAACAAAAAAAAGGAAAGCTTTATTTTGGTTCACTAAGAGCCCAGGTTTCACCACTGAATTGCTCTCTTGCTTTCTATTTGAGAATATGATTTCTCTCTTCTATGCATGTTCCCACCTCCACCAGGGGAAACTTGCTAGAGCCTGCACCACAGCTTGTGTCCCAAACTATGAGCTAAATAAACCTCTGTTCTGTTTTTCTTTCTTTCTTTCTTCTCCTATCTATCTATCTATCTATATATATATATATATTTATTTATTTTGGTACTAGGGATTGAACCCAGAGGCATTCTACCTCTAAGTTTCATCCCCAGTCCTTTTCTATTTTGAAACAGGATCTCACTAATGTAGACTATAATTAGATCTTTTCTAGCAAAGGAATAGCTTGACTTGGGCTCCATTTTGTAAAACTGCCATTATGGCCGGGCGTGGTGGCGCACGCTTGTAATCCCAGTACTTTGGGAGGTGGAGACCGGAGGATCCGGGTTCACGGCCAGCCTCAGCTCTCTCTCTCTCTCTCTCTCTCTCTCCCTGTCTCTCTCTCTCTCTCTCTCTCTACTTAGTGAGGCCCTCCGCAACTTCGTGAGACCTGGTTTCAAAATAAAGTATAAAAAATAGGGCCAGGGGTGTAGCGCAGAGGTAGAACACCCCTGGGTTCAATCCCCCGTACAACAACAAAACAAAACAAAACAAAACAAAACAAAACAAAACTGCCCTTATGTAACTTTATGTGTGCTTGTATTTTTGTGAAGATAGCATTTCCTGGAAATTGTGAGTACCAACCCCTCCTCCAGCATCCCTTTCAGCCAAGAGGGTAAAGATTGCGAGGCTATGTTCCCACCAATAGGGGCACAGCACAGAAGCCCCTGCTGAAAATAAAACGCCCAGCAAGTTTCCTCCATGTTGTTCTTGCACACCTGACTTTACTGGTGGAGGATCCCTTTTTGCAAAAAGTAAAATTCGCCTTGTTGAGCTGCTTTCAAATATGTGTCTCTTTTTACAATGCCATAGAAATTTACTTGTGACACTAAGTTGCTGAGGCTCCCCTCAAACCTGTGTTCCTCCTGTCTCAGGCTCTTAAGTACTGAGATTATAGGTGTGTGCCACCACGCCTGGCTTAAACCCCTTTTCTTTATAAAGTTAACCTGCCTCAAGTATTTTGTTATAACAATGAAAAGCTAATCTACTGGGTTTTACACTGACTTTCTTACAAAATATTACTGTATACAGCAACAAAACATACCAATCGAATGTATGGCTTTTGGATTTAATTAACATTTAGATTTTTTAGCCAAAATCACAAAAATGTTGTTTTCCTTGTTTTTATAGACCACAAGGAATTCTTTTTTTTTTTTTTTTTGCGGTACTGGGGATTGAACCCAGAGGGGTTTTACCTCCAAGCTACACCCCCGGCCCTATTTTTTATACTTTATTTTGAAACCGGGTCTCAGGAAGTTGCAGAGGGCCTCACTAAGTAGCTGAGGCTGGCCTGGAACCCGGATCCTCGGGTCTCAGCCTCCCAAGTACTGGGATTACAAGCGTGCGCCACCACGCCCAGCCCAACCACAAGGAATTCTACAGGCATTCTAACTTTTTTTTTTCAGTACTGGGGATTGAACCCAGGGGCATTCTACCTCTGGGCTACACCCCCAGCCCTATTTTTTTCTTTATTTTGAAACAGGGTCTCACTAAGTTGTGGAGGGCCTCACTAAGTAGCTGAGGCTGGCGGTGAACCTGTGATCCTCCTGTCTCAGCTTCCCAAGTACTGGGATTACAAGTGTGCACAACCATGCCCGGCTGGCATTCTAAAATTTTTTTAAAAATCTAATTAGAAGACAGTGTGGTGGCGCACGCTTGTAATCCCAGTATTTGGGAGGCTGAGACCAGAGGATCCAGGTTTGCGGCCAGCCTCAGCTACTTAGTGAGGCCCTCCGCAACTTAGTGAGACCCTGTTTCAAACTAAAGAATAAAAAAATAGGGCTGAGGGTGTAGTTCAGAGACAGAATGTCCCTGGGTTCAATCCCCAGTACCGCAAAAAAATCTAATTATATAGCAATATCAATAATTCAGAATGATTACTAATTCTGTTATTAAAATGCTATTTCATTGTACCTCTCTCCTTAAACACAATGCTGGGCAATTTTCCAGGCTTTGTTTGCAAGGTTTTTAGTCAATGTATCTGTCATATGACCAAGAAACTTTAACTAAATACTTGCCACTAAGTATAGTAACTACGAAGATTTTAATCCCTTGAATAATGGCTGTATAGTCAGGCTTTTAAATAGTCTGAACTCAGCCGGGCGTGGTGTCTGTCTGTCTGTCTGTCTCTCTCTCTCTGTCTCTCTGTCTCTCTCTCTCTCCTTAGTGAGGCCCTCCGCAACTTCGTGAGACCCGGTTTCAAAATAAAGTATAAAAAATAGGGCCGGGGGTGTAGCGCGGAGATAGAACGCCCCTGGGTTCAATCCCCGGTACCGCAAATAGATAAATAAATAAATTAATTAATTAATTAATAAATAAATAAGTAAATAGTCTGAACTCTCGTAGGGACAAGGAACATCAGCTATTCGTTGGAGATAACAGCAGCATGGGTAGCTCAGAGTCAGTGCTGTTGGAAAGAGGTTTGCCCAATGTGTTGGTCAGCTGTCACTATGACAAAATACCCGAGGGAAACCCTGCACTTGGGAGGCTGAGACAGGAGGAGCACAGGTTTGAGGCCAGCCTCAGCAATTTAGTGAGACTCTCAGAGACGTAGTACAATCCTTTTTCAAATTAAAAAATAAAAGCGCTAGAGGTGTAGCTCGGAGGTAGAATGCCCTGAATTCAATACCGGTATAAAAAACAAAAGAGAGAGAGATAGAGGAGGGGGGGAGGCTTTATTTTGGCTCACAATTCCCGAGGTTTCAGTCCCCTGTCGCTTTGCAAGGCAGAGCACTGCAGCAGAAGCGCATGGTGGAGCAGAGCCGCCTACCTCACGACTGCAGGGAAGCAAAGAGAAAGGAAGGAGCCAGGATCCCAAGATCCCCTTTAAGCCCTTCAAGGCCACGCCCCCAAGGACCTCACTTCCGTCTACTTGGCCCCGCCTCCAAAGATCCCATCACCTCCCATAGTGCCCTCCGCTGGGACCAAGCTTCAACACGCGGGCCTTTGGGGGACATTCTGGATCCATACTATAGCATCCAGTCACTAGGAAATCCTTTCATGGGGGGGCACCCCTTGAAAATAATTCCCCTATCCTGATCCCCATAATGGTTTTCCTTGTCATCCAGTCAGTGCAAATAATAGCGGCTTTCGAAAAAGAATTCAGTGTGCCAAGATGACTAAGCACTGCTGATCTCCTTCCAACGTTTGCAGGGGACGGTGGCACACACTGCTGGGAGGGTGCTCATCCTCGCTGACGGAGCCTTCACTGAGTTTGAGTCATGGTTTCTTCAGCCCAGGGGACAAATTGCAGCTGGTATAAGGCAATGTTTTCTTTTCTTTTCTTTTCTTTTTTCTTTTCTTTTCTCTTTTCTTTTCTTTTCTTTTCTTTTCTTTTCTTTTCTTTTCTTTTCTTTTTGTGGTACTGGGGATGGAACCCAGGGGCATTCTACTTCAGAGCTACACCCCCAACCCAATTTTATTCTTTTATTTTGAAGCAGGGTCTCACTAAGTTGTGGAGGGCTTCACTAAGTTGCTGAGACTGGCCTCGAACCTGGGATCCTCCTGTCTTGGCCTCCCAAGTACTAGGATTACAAGCATGCGCCACCACGCCCGGCTTAAGACAGTGTTTCTTAACAAGCAGGATATTGGTATTTGGGGCAGGATGAATCTTTTTGTGCAAAAGTGTTTAGGACACTCAGCATTGTTAGAGCAATCCACTAGGTGCCAGAATCACCTCTGTTCCCCCACCCCCGTATTTGACAGTGTCCCCCCCCCCCCCGTATTTCCAATGTCCTGATGAGAACTCCTGGTCTGAAGTAAGAGTGGGTATCATGATCTTTTTTCCCCAAATAGCGATGCTCACTCTTCTTGCAGGTTGAGTTGAGCAGTGTGGGCTGAAACTGGAAGAAATCTCCCTGAGCTTCTGAAAAAGATTTTCCACCCTGATAAGAGAGAGAGAGAGAAGCACATGATGAGAAAGTGTTTCTCCTCATCCTTCCTTCTTGTTTCTTCACAGGCTGTGAGAGCCTGTGATGCTGGACCCACAGCAGCCATTGTGTAGCGCTGAGGCTATCCACTGGAAAATCCAAGCCAGCTCCTCAGAGTGCTGTGTCAGGATGGAAAGTCCTGGCTCCTGAATGGTGCAATGCATCTCAGGGATTGCGAGATGTTGGACTTTTCATTAAGTAAAACAAATGTCCTTAAATGCAAAACCACTGCCCATCAAGATTCCTGTTACCCACAGCCAAATATCCTAACTTACACAATTAGAAAGGAAGGGCATTTACAGAATATGCTATTAAAGAAAGTGAAAAAGTGTCAACAAAGCTAGGTCCCATCTCTTACAGGTTCTGTGACATTTTGTTTATTGTTTAGCTGCATGACAAAGCAAAAAATTTAAAACCACTGTTTACTTCCAGAAACCCAAACTTTTCATTTTTTTGGTACTGGGAGTTGAACCCAAAGGCATTCTACCTTTGAGTGAGACCCCCCCAGCACTTTTTTATTTTATTATTTTAATTTGGAAACAGGGTCTTGCTAAATTGCTGAAGGTCTCACTAAGTTGCTGAGGCTGGCTTTGAACCTGCAATCCTCTGTCTCAGCCTCCCAAGTACTGGGATTATTTCAGGTGTGCGCCACTGCACCCAGCTAAAGCCAAGTTTTTATAAGACACAGACCTAGCTACATTAAAATGTTAGGGTCTTCAAGAATCTTATTTTCAAAAAATTTCAAAAGACTATTCAATTTGCCTTGGATGCCTGCTAATTCTGTTTAATGGTAACCGGTAAGATCTTGTTTGGTTGAATGCTCAGTGATATCTCATCTAATTTTTTATTTTTTAATTTTTTTTGCGGTACCGGGGATTGAACCCAGGGGGGTTCTACCTCCGCGCTACACCCCCGGCCCTATTTTTTATACTTTATTTTGAAACCGGGTCTCATGAAGTTGCGGAGGGCCTCACTAAGTAGAGAGAGAGAGAGAGAGAGAGACAGGGAGAGAGAGAGAGAGAGAGAGCTGAGGCTGGCCGCGAACCCGGATCCTCCGGTCTCCGCCTCCCAAAGTACTGGGATTACAAGCGTGCGCCACCACGCCCGGCCTCATCTAATTTTTTAAAAAGTCGGTTCTCAGTCAGGCGTGGTGGCGCACACTTGTAATCCCAGTACTTGGGAGGCTGAGACCAGAGGATCCGGGTTCACAGCCAGCCTCAGCTACTTAGTGAGGCCCTCTGTAACTTAGTGAGACCCTGTTTCAAAATAAAGAATAAAAAATAGGACTGGGGGTGTATCCCAGAGGTAGAATGCCCCTGGGTTCAATCCCCAGTACTGCAAAGAAAAAAAAAGTCAGCTCTGTTTCTCACAAGTCAGTAACTCACAGCTCAAGAGACAGTTCATCCAAAAATATGTGCCTATTGGAAAATTGCAAATTGTTCCCTTGACAAGTTACAAACCTCTACAGAGAGGAACACTGGACTTTACAATTGTTGTACTATTGACCATGCTGACCACCTGCTACGGATGCTTATCAGAAACACTGGGCCGGCGTGCTGGCTCACGCTTGTAATCCCAGTACTTGGGAGGCTGAGACAGGAGGATCCGGGTTCGCGGCCAGCCTCAGCTACTTATTGAGGCCCTCCACAACTTCGTGAGACCTGGTTTCAAAATAAAGGGTAAAAAATAGGGCTGGGGGTGTAGCTCGGAGGTAGAAAGCCCCTGGGTTCAATCCCCTGTATGGCAAAAAAAAAAAAAAGAAAAAAGAAACGTTGGGCTCAAAAAACCAGGCCCAGGTATGGAGCTTTGACTGAGGAGTTGGAGAAATTGTCTCAGAACCAAGGTCTCTGACCTTCCCCTGCCTCGTCATCCTCTTTGATCCTCTGTCCCTTCCAAAGCACTGGCTTCCCTGACGGTCCCTTACCCACCCAAAGACCAGATCCATCAAGGAGGAGCATGACTGTCTTCAGTCTTCTTGCTGAAATTTCATGAACTGAGAAAGACTGAACACACATCACAGATGAAAAGACTAAAGAGCAAACACCACCCCAGAGCCCACGGGAATCTTGTCCCAGGCCACATGTGTCCTCGAAGCTCATCCATTTCCTCTAGAAATCATGTACTACATGTATTTTTTCCTTCCCCCCCCCCCCGGTACTGGGGATTGAACCCCCAGGCGCATTCAACCTCTGAGCTACATCCCCAGCCCTATTTTATTTTTTATCTTGAAATAGGGTCTCGCTAACTTGCTGAGGCTGGCCTCAACCCTGTGATCCTCCTGTCTCAGCCTCCCAAGTACTGGGATTCCAGGCATGCACCACTGTGCCTAGCTGCTTTTCTCTTTTTAACCTGTCTTTGGTTATGGGGATGTTCGACATGACCCTTTATGGTGGGCCAAAAAAGGGAATTACAGGAAAAATATGAGACTTGTTTTCATTGCTCTTTTCTGCCTTTATCAGCCTCCTAATTTGTTCCTCTGTTCTACTCACCTGTGTCCCTGTGCTGCCAGTCACTTCTAGCTCTTCATCTTTCTCATACACTAATGCAATGGCCTCCTCATTGGTCTTCTGTCACCCATCCTTGCTTCCCACCAAAACCATCTTTGAAGCTGGGCATGGTGGCACACACCTACAATCCCAGGATTTGGGAGGCTGAGACAGGAGGATTGCAGGTTTAAGGCCAGTCTCAGCAATTTAATGAGACCCTCAACAACTTAGACAGACCTGTTTTAAAAAATAAAATAAAATAAAATAAAATAGGAAGCTGGACATGGTGGCAACACTTGTAATGACAGTACTTGGGAGGCTGAGACAGGAGGATTGCAGGTTTGAGAATAGCCTCAGCAAATAGACTTTCATCAACCTAGCGAGACCCTGTTTCAAAATAAAAATAAAATAGGGCTGGGGATGTAGCTCGAAGGTAGAATGCCCCTGGGTTCAATCCCCGGTGCTACAAAAAAAAAAAAAAAAGAAAAAAATAGGGCAGGGGGTGTAGCTCAGAGGCAGAAGGCCCCTGGGTTCAATTCCCCAGTACAAAAGAAAACAAAGCAAAACAAAACAAAAAACCAAAAAAGAAAAGAAAAGAAATGGCCCATCTTTCATACAGCAAGACCTTTCTAAATACAGCTCTGAGAGATTCCCACCCCTGGGAAAATGGAGTGGACATACTATGGGCACTGTGAGGTCTGACTGTGAGGCCTGGCCAGAGGAGGTGGAGAACTAAGGGCTCCAGGAACGGCGGGAAAGTAAAGAGGACCGCCTCTAGCCATCCCCTGCCCCCAGCCCCGTAGTTTACCTGCCCTGGCTCAGTGTGAAGCCCACCGATTGGAGGAATACATGACGGCTTTGCTCTCCCTCCCTCCTAACACCCCGTAAAAGCCCCTCGTCTGTAAGGAAGGGGCTCCTGACTCTCCTGGGCTCTTTCCCCAGTCAGTCCCCCTCCCAGGCTTTACTCCAAATAAAGCCTGTTCTGGTCTGTCGAGCCGTGTGTCCTTTTTATCCCTTTATTTTCTAACATACCTTTCTATGTTCCTCGCACTAAGTACAACTGAGAATCCTGGGTATAATATATGAAACAAGTGTAAGAAGACTGAGAGAGAGAGAGACAAACGGCCAGGACTCCAGGACCCAAGGACTGGCAGGGGGTGTCTCCCGGGGTTTCCTTCTTGCCTCAATATCCCAGAAGCTGGCAATCTGGAAACACCAACAAGCACAGATCAAAACACCCTGGTTCCCAGCAAAAGCCTGCCCTCCTCAACAAGGACCAGGAAAGAGGCAGCCTGCTGCTCCACTCTAGCCAGACACCAGAGCAAGACCAGGACCGCCCCTACACGCCAGCAAGGGCCTCCGAGGAAACACCGGCGAGCTGCGGGGTAGGTGATCCGCTGAGACGCCAGGGTAGGATTATTTTACAACCTCGGCACATGGACTTACAGTCATTTTTTAGTACACCTTTTCAACCACGCACAAAATAGGAGGTCATGATTGTACGGGCCTTGGGAAAGAGCGCCACCTGGTGATGAAATAAAAGCAGATCAGCCAAGTGCTGCACTCGGGAGCCAGGGTGGTTCTCAGAAACCCGCGTGTGAAGCCGGGTGCGGTGGCGCATGCCTGTAATCCCAGTACTTGGGAGGCTGGGACAGGAGGATCGCAGGTTCGCGGCCAGCCTCAACTACTTAGTGAGGCCCTCTGCAACTTAGTGAGACCCTGTTTCAAAATAAAGAATAAAATAGGGCTGGGGGATGCCCCTGGGTTCAATCCCCGGTGCCACCTTGTGTGTGTTGGGGTGGAGGGAAGCTTCTAGCGAAGCTCAGATGGAAGGTGCTAGTTTGTTTTAGATCAAAGCCAGGCTCATGCCCCTTAGGAGGAAAAGTGTGTGAGATGCATCATCCAGGGTGGGGCCAGGGAAAATCCGAGGTCACAGAGAGACGGCAGTGATGTCTCACTAGTCCTCTTGCCCAGACACCCAGGGAAGGAAGGGCTTGTATTAGCCCCATTCCACACAGGGGACAACTTGAGGCACAGTGAAGTTAGATGACAGCACAGAGAAGAAGAGGGAAAGCCCCACTGGGTGTGGTAGCACATGCCTGTAATCCTATTACTTGGGAAGCTAAGACAGGAGAATTGCAGAATTTGCCGTTCAAAACCAGCCTCTGCAATGTAGCGAGACTCTCAACAACCTAGTGAGACCCTGTTTCAAAATTAAAAAATAATTAGATAAAGGGCTGGAGGGTGGGTTAGCTCAGATGTAGAATGCCCCTGGGTTCAATCCCTAGTAACTAACACACACACACACACACACACACACACGCGCGCGCGCCGGACATGGTAGCACATGCCTATAACCCCAGTACTTGGGAGGCTGAGATAGGAAGATCACAGGTTCAAGACCAGCCTCAGTAACATAGTGAGACTCTCAGCAAACCTAGTGAGACCCTGTTTCAAAACAAAAAATAAAAATGGCCAGGGTGTAGCTCAGAGGTAGATTGCGCCTAGGTTCAATCCCTGGTAACACACACACACACACACACACACACACACACACACACACAAATAAAATAGGGCTGGGGGTATAACTCACAGGTAGAAGGCTCCTAGGTTCAATCCCCAGTATGAGAGAGAGAGAGAGAGAGAGAGAGAGAGAGAGAGAGAGATGCCCCGACTTGGATGAGGACGAGCTGATTCTGAAGCCCATTCCTGAACATGAGCAGTGGGTTTTCCTCAGGTGCCTGTGCAACAGAAACTTTCAGTAGCAAGATGACATAGCTGCCATGAAAATGTGACAAAGTATGTTTAATCTCATCAGACCGATATTTAAAAAAGTCACTGTCTCCTATTTGGAGCAGCCTTCATTATTTTGGTAAACCCTGGAACTGAACAGTAAGCCTGGCTCTCCATAGAAGAAACCTTAGGCACAGTGGAAGGGGGTTTTGTTCCTGCTCCCTAGGAAATAAATGAGAAAAATGCTTAATATGGTCAAAAGATCCAATAAGTTTGAATGGTGCTGCTGCCCCTGACAGGAGACTGGCCAAATGGTAATGCAGACAAATTTGGGTAGGAGGTAGTCAGGGATTGTGGCACACATCTGTAATCCCAGTACTTGGGAGGCTGAGACAGGAGGATTGCAGGTTCAAGGACAGCCTCAGCAGTGTAGACGGTCTCAGTAACTTAGTGAGACCCTGTTTCAAAACAAAAATGAAAAGAACTGGGGTTGTAGCTTGGAGGTAGAATGCCCCTGGGTTCAGCTCCCAGTAACACACACACACACACACACACACACACACACACACACACACACACGGAGTGGTGGGGGGGATAGGTAAGCTGAGGGACTGTAGAAGAAATAATTTGGGGTACAGAGACTAGGCCGTGCAAGGCCACGTCCAGAAGGCGGGGCACACTTAGGTATGTTCCAGGCAAGCCCTGTTGTGAGAGGCCCATGGTCTGCACCCAGGACGTGGAGCTGGGGATCCAGCCCCGAGGGACCGGCAAGGACCAGGGAGGGTTTAGGTGCCTCAGACACTGGCAATAGGAAACGAGCAAGGTGGCCAAGATAAAGGGCACAGGTGGGTATGCCTATTCTACACAGGAATACTACTGGAAGGTGCAGAAAAGATAAAGTATATTTAATAAACCTTTCAAGGATAAACCAGGGCATGGTTTTGCCCTATTTTTCCAAAATTCACTATGTGGCGTCAGCCTTGACTTTTGGGAAGCCTGAGTCAAGTGCTCACATTGATGTCATTTGGGCCATTCCCGACCTCGTGCTAGATGGGTTGTGCAATGGCAGAGATGGTGCATCAATTTCTCTCTCCCTCCCTCCCTCCCTCCCTTCCTCTCTCTCTCTTTCTCTTTCTTCTTTCTTTCTTTCTTTCTTTCTTTCTTTCTTTCTTTCTTTTTCTTTCTTTCTTTCTTTCTTTCTTCTCTCTCTCTCTCCTCTCCCCTCTCTCCTCTCCCCTCTCTCCTCTCTCCTCTCTCTCTCTCTCTCTCTTGTGGCACTGGGGATTGAACCCAGGGGACATTCTACCTCTGAGTTACACCCCCAGCCCTATTTTATTTTTATTTTTAAACAGGGTCTCACTAGGTTGATGAGAGTCTCACTACTTGCTGAGGCTGTCCTCAAACCTGTGATCCTCTTGTCTCAGCCTCCCAAGTACTGGTATTACAAGCGTGCACCACCATTCCTGGCTGGACAAACATCTTCTAATACACAAGGTAGCCTCCATGGCAAAGAATTATCTGGTCTGAAATGCCAGTAATTGTGAGTTTGAGCAGCCCTGCTTTCTGGGTTCTGGCCTTGGAGCCCAGCCTCGGGTCTCCTCGACATCACTTACAGATGCTGCGGTCCTTTCTGGGTGACGGTTCCCCAGGACTGTGACAAAGCTCCGCAGTGTAAAGAATGACATAATTCTCCATACACAACTTATGCAACCTGGGAAAGCCTTCTCTGAACTTTCCAAAGCCTTTTAAATTTTTGCCCAATGCTGTTTTTAGGATTCATTTTTTAGAGGCTTATCTGTTGGCTAGAGCAAGAGTTAGTGCTAGGGCTTACAGGGACTTCTTTCCAGAGAGTCACCAATGAGCCAGATGTTCTCTTTAAGAAGCAGAAAAGAAAGTGTCTCTGTGAGGCAGGAAAAAGAGACAAGTGCTTTTTTTCCCTCAATTTATATAGACCAGGTATTGGAGCCCCACAGGAGGTATGGGACCAGAGAGTTACTGATGCTCTCTAAACACAGTATGCACCAGATTTAGAGTTCCAGAAATAAAAACAGAGCCTGCAGGGTTTTAGATACCATGATAAAGACCACTGTTGTGATTCAATCAGTCTGTAATCCAAAATAGAGTTTCTGAATCCAAAACAGCCTGTTGCCAATGTCTATTCATGAGACATAGTGAACAACGGGGATGAAAGGAAGACTGTAGGAGAGCAGACAGAGAGACAGGGGAGGGCTGTACAGTTGGGAATGGCCAGCGCAGTATCCACCAGTCACTGCTGACACTGAAGCGAAGGTTCAGGTGGCCACCTATCACCCATGAAGCAGATCCGCACTAACCATCGCTGCTGCTTATCCCTTTACAACCCTTCAAAGGGGAGCCCCCCTTTAGTCCCAAGTGAGTTTGAGAGTTAGCGCTCCGATAACTGCTTGAGAGAACAACCCTTGAATAACCTTTATAAGAAAAGACATCAGAGGAAAAGATAGATCCCCGTCCATTTTCCTTTCCCTTTGGTCTCAAATGAATCTAAGCGGTAACTAACAGATGTTTACATTTCAGCTCTTGATTCAGATAGCAAACCTTAGTAAGACAGTAGGCAGAGAGCTGAGAACGTCTATAGTTAACCCCATCATTGCAGATGGTTTCAGCCACCACCCAGGGAAAGTGAAGGAGGTGGAGAGAGACTGGGAAGGACAGGAACTTGCATAGGATCAGTCACAGCCAAGGCACAAAGCAGAGAGAGAGAGAGAGAGAGAGAGAGAGAGACAGCACAATCACGTAAACTTACATCCTCCAAAATGAAACTCAACCTTAGGCATGGCCCAAGTTTCAAAACTTTCCCCCTCCTCTTACCCCTAGGCAACTTTCCAACTCATTCCTGTCGCCTCGATGACCAGTAGTCCTCCTGTCTCATCTCTTGCATATGACTCGGGTCATTACTTTTGGACCTGAAGCTTGAGACCGCCCCTCTGTTCTGCCCTGGGATCATTGTCCCTTAGATTACACTTGCTTCTCAGCCACAGTGAAGACACAGCGTCCTGGAGTTTCCTGACTGGCCTACCTGACCGCCTCTTCCACCTGACGCTGTGGAGAGAATCAGATTTGCGGGGAACCCAGGAAACCAGAGCAGAGGGTGGAAGGTTGCAGAGTGTGTGTGGTGCTGAGGATTGGACCCAGGGGAGTTCTAACTCTGAGCTACACTCCCATCCCTTTTTAGTTTTTGTTTTGAAACAGGGTCTCACTAGGTTGTTGAGAGTCTCACTAAGTTGTTGAGGCTGTCCTTGAACCTGTGATCCTCCTGTCTCAGCCCCCTAAGTACTGGGATTACAGGAGTGCGCCACCACACCCTGCGGATGATGCATTTTTATTTATTTATTTATTTTTTTGTGGCACTGGGGATGGAACCCAGGGACATCCTACCTCTGAGTTACACCCTCAGCCCTATTTTATTCTTTTTTTAAAAAATTTGAAACAAGTCTCATGAAGTAGCTGAGGCTGGTCACGAACCTGCAATCCTCCTGTTTCAGCCTCTGAGTATTGGGATTATAAACGTGCGCCACCAAGCCCAGCTAGATGATACTTTTTTTTTTTTTTTTGGTACTGGGGACTGAATCTAGGGGCATTCTACCTCCAAGCTACAGCCCCAGCCTGATTTTATTTATTTGGAAACAGGGTTTCACTAGGTTGCTGAGAGCCTCGCTAAATTGCCAGAGCTGGCTTTGAACCTACGACCCTCCTATCTCAGCCTCCCAAGTACTGGGATTACAGGCATGCGCCACCACACCTGGCTAGACGATGCATTTTTAAACTGAGGTTGTCACTGTTGCCTTATGTCACGCCAAGGATTTCCCCAGAATTTGCTTTCTACCCTTCTTATACAGCGTTCCCTCCCCGCACCCCACTGGTGGGATTGAGGTTTTTGGAATTTTAGTTATCAGGGTTTCAACTTCGGGAGTATAATCTTTCAGGATTGTGATTGTCAGGATTTTATACTTTAGGGATTATTTATTTATTTATTTTAGTGGTGCTGGGGATTGAGCCCAGGGGCATTCTACCTCTGAGCTACACCCCCAGCCCTATTTTATTTTTTTTTTATTTGGAAACAGGGTCTTGCTAAATTGATGTGAGCCTCACTGAGTTGCTGAGGCTGGTCTCAAACCTGTCATCCTCCTGTCTCAGCCTCCCAAGTACTGAGATTACAGGCGTGTGCCACTGTGCCTGGCTACTTCAGGGATTTTATACTTTTGAAATTTTTATTTTTCAGGATTTAAACATTGAGAATTATGGTGTTTGGGAGTATGTCTTTTGGTACAGGCATTTTTACTTAGATTCAAGAGAAGGGAGCTAAGATCATTCTATTAATGATCAGAGTTTATGTCTAAGCATGTGGGAAAATGCTTGAAGGATTTGTAGCAAAAACTGCCCTTTTTCCAGTGCACTGCTTGTTTCCCTTTAGTTACAGAACTCCACATTTTTTCACACTGAAACTGCACACCGGGAACCACTGCATTTCCCAGCCTCCTTTGTGGCTAAGAGTTGCCTTCTGCCTACATTTTGAGCAGTGAGCTGTGAGTAGAATTTGCTGGGTGAATTCCACAAAGGATCTTTAAGAGGAAGCTAGCTGGTGCCCAACCTTTCATCCTTCCCCCTTCCTGGAAGGGAGATCACATGGCTGGTGCTCTAGAAGCCATAAAAGATCACAAGACAGCTTTGAGGACACAGGAGCTGCCATCCTTGATGACTTTACAGAACCGTCTATCATCCTAGCCCTCAACTGCCTACCTCAGATATTTTCAGCATAAGGGCATACACTGTTCTGTGTTTAAGACACTGCAGCAGGGTCTCTGTTACTGGAACATGAATGCAGTTACCAGCTGGCTCAAAATGCTTTCATCTTGACCCACACTGGTTGCCTTCTCCAACCAAGACATAGGTCTGGACTATGGGGGGTGGGGTCTCAGAATGTCTGTGAAGTAACCCGAGAAAGCTTGTTTTTTTTTTTTTTGTGGTACTGGAGATTGAATCCAGGGCCATTCTACCCCTTAGCTACACCCCCAGCTCTATTTTTTTATTTATTTTGAAACAGGGTCTCACTAAGTTGCAGAGGGCCTCACTAAGTAGCTGAGGCTGGCTGTGAACCTGTGATCCTCCTGTCTCAGCCTCCCAAGTACTGGGATTACAAGCGTGTGCCACCACGCCCGACACCTGAGAAAGTTTATCTGAGGGAAATGCATGTTCATGGTGCCCTATGTTGCAGAGGAAATCCTGGAGGAATTTGGGACAACCCAGTCCACTGTAATCCCGGGCCATCTTAATTGGGTACTCCTTTCAGATGCCACCTAAAAAAGAAAAAGTAGCCTGTTTTTAGGTGTGGCAGCAAACATGGCAATAAACTTCTTTATCTCCTGCAACCCAACCACCCTGGTCTCAACCCTGGATCTTCCCACGCTTGGGCTCCTCCTCTGGAAGGACAGAGCTGGTGACAATTATTTTCATACTGGGGTTTGAACCCTGGGACGTTCTACCTCCAAGCTACACCCCCAGCCCTTTTTATTTTTTATTTGGAAACAGGGTCTCACTAAGTTGATGCAAGCCTCCCTGAACATGCGATCCTCCTGTCTCAGCCTCCCAAGTACTGGTATTACAGGTGTGCGCCATGGTGCTTGGCCAGCTGGTGACACTTAGGATGTTAGAGAGACTTCTCTTCAACTGCTGCTGTGTCTCCTCCCCCCACCTCGGCATTTGTTGCTTGTTCAAAAGGCTATGTCCTAGGAGTCACTTTAAGTCTCAAAGTAGTATTCTCTGTACAGACAAGAAGTTCACTGAAGCAGCCTGACTAGGCTGTCTCCTTATGGGGACATTTTGCTCTCACTAGATAAAGCCCTTTCCTTACAGTGACTAAGCCATCACTGAATTCTGTTGTTTCACCCTTCAAAATGCTTAGCCTGGCAAGGTGGCGTGTATGTTTGTAATCCCAGTATTTGAGAGGCTGAGACAGGAGGACCACAGGTTTGAGGCCAACCTCAGCAATTTAGCAAGACATTCAGCAACCTAGTGGGACCCTGTTTCAAAAACATGGGACCCTGTTTCAAAAACAAACAAACAAGCAAACAAACAAACAGGGTTGGGGGTATAGCTAGTAGGTAGAACGCCCCTGGGCTTAATCCCCAGCAAAACACACACACACACAGCTTTTTTAATTATTATTTTTCTAGTTTCCATTGCTATATCCTAAAAATGGCCCGTGGTACCTTTTGCTGGGACTAATGCAACAGCTTCCTAACTAGCCTGCCCCTCATGATATCAGTGCCAAACTACCTCACCTGAAAAACTACTTTCAGGGTGCCTGACTTCATCTAACACATGTCTCAACTTCCTGTGACCAACCGTATCAAAACCATGCTCTCCTCTGGGGTTTAAATATATCCATAACGAGGTCCCATTCTGAATTTCCCCCTTCACTCCAACAAAGGCCGAGTCCCATTCTCCTGCCACCTATGAACAAGCCCCAGCCCTTCCTGGCAGCTCCTCTTCACCTGAAGGAGAAGTCTTGTCATCCTTGGGAGGGCTGAAAAGGGGGTGGAAGAAAACAGAAACTGTTTCTTCAGCACCTGTTCTCTACTTCCTTTGACTTATTTTACTTTTCAAGGGATTCTCCTGCCTCAGCTTTGCTGGTAGCTGGGAACACAGGTGCGCACCATCACTCCCAGCTTTGCTTCCTTTGATATTCTTCTATTCCTGCCATTGACCCAAATTATGTTAATGGCAGGAAAACATTTTCCTATTTTTTTTTTTTGCGGTACCGGGGATTGAACGCAGGGGCGTTCTACCTCCACGCTACACCCCTGGCCCTATTTTTTTTATACTTTATTTTGAAACCGGGTCTCACGAAGTTGCGGAGGGCCTCACTAAGTGGAGAGAGAGACAGCGAGAGAGAGAGAGAGAGAGAGAGAGAGCGAGAGCGAGCTGAGGCTGGCCGCGAACCCAGATCCTCCGGTCTCCGCCTCCCAAAGTACTGGGATTACAAGCGTGCGCCACCATGCCCGTCCTTTCCTAACTTATATATAGGGAAAACTTACACAATTCAGGATTGTTGGTTTTTAAATCGTTGAGAAACTTTTTTTTCTTTTTTCTGGAGAAAACATCTGATACAAGTTATTGAACTATAAGACAGCATAGGAAAGATTTCTCTGTGGTTCTTCTTTTATATTCTTCTGAGTTCATCGAAGTCACCCTGAACAAGTACACAAAATTTGACTGGCAGGGGATTAGTAATGAGGAAAGTATGAACTTTGGGTTCTGATCCTGACTCTTTAACTTATTAACTGTAGGACCCGGGCAAGCTGCTGAATCGAATTGAGAATTCATTGCCACCTGGAGTCAATAATACCAGTCTAAGCCTGGTGGGCCCGGTGGTGCACACCTGTAAGGCTGAGACAGGAGGATCACAGGTTGGAGGCCAGACTCAGCAACTTAGGGGCTGGCGATGTAGCTCAAAGGTAGAGTGCCCCTGGGTTCAATCCCTGGTTAAAAAAAAAAAAACAAAAACCAACCAACTAAACAAACAAAACACACACACCCAAACACAAAACAAAACAAAACAACCCAATCCTACTTCTAGGGGTAAAGATAAATGTATGTAAACCCGGCAGTGCAGTCCTTGGTGGACGGTCCACAGAGCTGTTTATGCAGCCAGGAGGGGTAAAGTCGCCTGGCCCTTGGGCCTGGAGGAGGTCCCAAGGCCGGTTTACTCGCAAAGCAATGTCACTGGGGACACGGGGCCAGAGGGCTACACACGAGGGCCCCGGCCCCACACCCTCCGCTGCAGGACAGCCGTGATCAGCAGCAGCTAGGCCCCGTCTTCCCCGGCCAGAGCAGCAGGGAGGGCAAAAGCCGCACAGCCTGGGCTGCAGCCGACCTCCCAACCGCAGCCCAGCGCCTAGGGAGACGCGCATGCGCGGCAGCGGGGCGGGGCGTGGCGCGGCGGGGCGGG
>PVJS01010529.1:0-47813 GCA_004027185.1 Glis glis | reverse complement strand
CGAACCCGGATCCTCCGGTCTCCGCCTCCCAAAGTACTGGGATTACAAGCGTGCGCCACCACACCTGGCAAGGCTCCACTTCTTAACACCCATCACCTTAAGGGTTAAGTTGCAACACATGAATCTGGAGGGCAGAGCCGTACTAAAAAGCTCCAAGAATTAGGGAAACACACACACAGACACATACATAAACAGACACACACACATAATTTGTGTGTGTGTGTGGTTCTGTGGCTTGAACCCAGAGGCGTTCTACCTCTAAGTTACACCCCCAGCCCGATTTTATTTTATTTTTGAAACAGGGTCCTGCTAAGTTATGGAAGGCCTTGCTAAGTTGATGAGGCTGGCTATGAACCAGTCATCCTCCTGTCTCAGCCTCCTAAGTACTAGCTTGACAGACATGTGCCACCTCACCCGGCAGGATATAATTCTTCAAAGCTGTGTTTTATTCAAGGCATAACTCCTAATTAGGGATGGCTTTACGGCTATCAGAAAATAAAATATCCGCCAGGCGTGGTGGCGCACACTTGTAATCCCAGTACTTGGGAGGCTGAGACCGGAGGATCCGGGTTCGCAGCCAGCCTCAGCTACTTAGTGAGGCCCTCTGCAACTTAGTAAGACCCTGTTTCAAAATTAAAAAATAAAAAATTAGGGCTGGGGGTTTAGCTCGGAGGTAGAATGCCCCTGGGTTCAATCCTCAGTACAGAAAAAAGAAAAAAAAACGAAAAGAAAATATCCACTTTACCCCTCACTATTTTTTTTCCATTTGACACAAGAGAATAGAGCTGGGTAAGTGTGAGGGGAAATTCAGGTTAAGTTTTAAAATACTTGCTTACATTATCAATGTTTCTAAGCTATAATATATTTATGGTTTTAGTAACATTCTTTTATCATTCTCCTTAGTTCCATTTTCTAAATGTTTAGAACATTTTGACCTAGTGATCTCATGCTCCACCTCTCACTGTGTCATTCAGTTTTTCTGAACGACAGAAAAAAAAACAGCAGTGCTAGCAATGTGGCTCAGTGGCAGAGTGCTTGCCTAGTGTGCGCAAAGCCCTGGGTTCAATCTCTAGCACCACAAAAAATTACTGCAGAGCCGGGCGTGGTGGCACACGCTTGTAATCCCAATACTTGGGAGGCCAAGACCGGAGGATCCGGGTTCGTGGCTAGCCTCAGCTACTTAGTGAGGCCCTCCACAACTTAGTGAGACCCTGTTTCAAAAAAATAAAGAATAAAAATGCCGGCTGGGGGTGTAGTCCGGAGGTAGAATGTTCCTGGGTTCAATCCCTGGTACTGCAAAAAAAAATACTGCAAAAATAATTTTAATGCATTCCTGTGCTCATTAGAAAATAGGAGAATCTCCAAGGGGAAAAAGAAAACAGTGAGCTGAAAACAGAGCAAGAGGCATAAGTCCTAAGCAAGCAGAGTAGAGACCAGCAAAGCACTTGACCTGATTACTCCTGCAATCAAGAAACCAAACTTGCAGCTTCACCTGAGACTCCAAGGACTCCAAGGTCTTCAGAGGTGCCAGGACAATAATTCCTGGCTCACAGCAGAAGCAGACATACATTTTCTCAAAGGAAAACGTCCCAAATTACACCCACAGGATTCAGTTCAAGAAAAGTTGAGTTTCTGATAAAAACCACCAAATACAACAAGGATGCAAACCACCAGAAATGAGGGTTAAGAACAATAAATAATAGACTGACTTGTTGAACTTCAGATACTGAAATGATCTTCTACAAAATGTAAACTAATTGTGCCTGAAATATAACGAAATAAAAGATGAAGTTGAAGAACTGATCAAAGAACAAGAGAATATAAAAAATAGCTAGCTGTAGCTGGGCGTGGTGGCCCACGCTTGTAATCCCAGTACTTGGGAGGCTGAGATAGGAGGATCGCGGGTTCATGGCCAGCCTCAGCTACTTAGTGAGGCCCTCCGCAACTTAGTGAGACCCGGTTTCAAAAATGAAGAATAAAACATAGGGCCGGGGGTATAGCTTGGAGGTAGAATGCCCCTGGGTTCAATCCCCAGTACCTCAAAAAAAAAAAAAAAGCTAGCTGTGCGTGGTCACGCCCACCTATATATAATCCCAGTACTTGGGAGACTGAGACAGGAGGTTCACAGTTTCGCAGCCAGCCTCAGCAGTTTAGCAAGGCCCTATGCAACTTAGTGAGACTGTGTTTCAAAATAAAAATAAAACAGGGTTGGGGTTGTAGCTCAGAGGTAGAATGCCCCTGGGTTTAATCTCCAGTATAACACACTCACACACACACACATACACACACACACCTCTCCAAAATTAAAGGAAAAAAGTGGAAATTAAAAACTAAGTGAATGGAGCCCTGACCTGGCCCGGACTTAGTCACTCTTGTGGCCCTAAATTTGGGGCCCCATGAGGCCTTCCTGGAAGTCCACGCCTGCCTTATTTCATTTCCTGTAGTCACTCAGACTGTACAAATTGCTAGAGATACTCTCCTCATTTTGCTAAAAGTTAATATCAGAAAAAGTATATAAATAAAGAACAAAGGGATTCTGACTTTACAGCCCTGAGGAGTAATTCTACATTTTTCATTTTCTTCTCTGAAGCAATTAAGTCCCAATTATGGAGATCCAGAAACATTAAAAAGACATTTAGTCCCAATTCTGTAGAGTGTAGTTTTATGAATGCATTATATTTGTAATCTAAGGGATTTTTCAGAAAGAAGGGTAACAGAGTTATTTACTGGTAAAGTATGTATATGGGTAATTTTGTTGGAAATTCAATGTTTCGTTATGTGTCTGTGGTAACTAAAGAAGGCAAACTATATCTTTTGATTGGTTGGTTCATATTTAATTGCAAACAGAATGACTTTCCATACATGCTCTAAATAAAGAACAGTGTATTTAGTTTTTAAATGCAACACAAAAGTTTCTGCTGAGAAAATTTTATGGGCAACCAATTAAAGTTTACAGAGAGAATACATTCAGTTAACCACATATAATAAAATGGTATGTACCCTTTTAGTAAGAGAGGCAGTATACCAATTATGCTACAGGAAACTAAGAGATAAGCCAACCATTTAAAACATTCAACCACGGCAGAAGAGTTAACAATTTGTGAGATTTTAATAAAATTCATTTCATTTACAATTGTGTACACCATAAGAAGTTCAGATTCAACAAATCTCGTGAGCACTGCCTTTTCTACAGGTAGTCATCTGAAGCCAACATGGCCCACTTAATTAATTACTATGATGATAAGGTATTTAAAATCAGCCATTAGAAATTGTAATTACATGAAGGTCTTCTTTCCTTTTTTATTCATCTTAAAATAAGACACTTTAAAACCTCGTATTAGAGTGCATGAAAGAAAAGAAGATTGGTACATATACAAATATTTTCCTTGTGGCATAATCTGTAATTAGCCTGATGATCAGGCTTTGTAGCTTGCAACCAAAAACAAATTAACGGCATAATTTGATTCTGTAGTGCTTAGCATTTGGGGAAGATTAGCCTTCTTGAAAAATCAGAGGTCTTAAACATCTTTTCAGAAATGCAACAACTTTTTTCAAGCTATTAGGTTAATACGACACTAAATTATAGTCGAATAGCATTTGGGTGATGTAAAAGAGTTAATATACTGTACTCCAAAGAGTACCAAGTGGAACCCTGATAACCTAGGAGACACTGAGCACAAATCCAATGAAGAAGGTCAGTAACTTCTGGCTAAATAGGCTATCACCTATTCCTTTCTGTCACAGAAACAGAAAGAGATCCAATCCCAGAAAGGAGAGACCCAAGTTTATACAGCTTTCCCATGTGTGCTCGCTCCCCTGTCCTGGCCCTAGGCAGGCAGGACTCAGGAATGAGTCCCTGGCCTTCCCTGTCTGAGAAGTCAGAGAATAGAGTTGGGGTTGTCAGAGTGGTTAGAAATCAAGATGGAAAATCCCTGAAAGGTACAAACTCAGAGATGGGAAACCCCAAAATCTGAGTATAAAATTCCCTCTGAGCCAGGCGTGGTGGGCACGCTTAAAATCCTAGTACTTGGGAGGCTAAGACCTGAGGATCGCAGGTTCGCAGCCAGCCTCAGCTACTTAGCAAGGCCGTTTCAAAATAAAGATTAAAAAAAAGGGCTGGGGGTGTAGCTCAGAGGTAGAATGCCCCTAGGTTCAATCCCCAGTTCCACAATAAATAAATAAATAAATAAATAAATAAATAAATAAATTCCCTCTGATCTTTGGCTGCAAACAGGGTAAGAACTCCAATGATTCTAAGGCCAATAAACAGCTGGAGATCTGAAAGAACTGAGCAGATATTTCAGCAGCTACCCACTCAGGGGGCTCCTGAGTTCAAAGTTCAAGTCCTGCAAGGTTAGTGATATGACAAACACCTCATATATTAAATTAACTTCAAAAGTGCTATGCTTTAGAAATAAGGAGCATTTACCAAGACTAAGGGACTTACCCTAAAACTAAGGACAAAGCCAAGAGATATCCACCCTAACAAGCCTAAACTCTGTCTCTACAAGATGCTCTGTCAATAGTTTAAAGGTCTCCTAGAACAAAACTCAACACTCCAGAGGGAGGTAATAGAATCCAGAGTCTCTAACATGTACTGTTATATAATAAAAATTACTAGATGGGGAAAGAAACCAAGAAAATGTAACCCACTGTCAACAGAAAAATAAATCAGTCCATAGGGTCATTAGTATAACATCTATACTGATGATCCCTGTTGGAATTAGTAGAGACTTCAAGATGGCTCGATAAACAAGCTAAATCCATAGTGTCTATAGTATAAATCTGCGAGAGTTTGGATCTGGAATGTCCCCCAAATGCCTGGTTCCTAATTGGTGCAATTGGGAGGAGTGGAACCTTTAAGAGGCAGAGTCAAGTGGAGGTCTTTGGTCATTGAAGGCATCCTCAAAGGGAACTATGGGACCCCAGTCTCCTCTTTTTCACTTCCCAACCTGCTCCACCACACACTCCTGCCATGATGCGCCAGCACAGGCACAAAGCAACGAGGCCAACCAATAAGGGACTGAAACCTCTAAAACTCTGAGCCAAAGCAGGCCTTTTCTTTTTATAAATTATCTCAGGTATCTGTTATGACAGGAAGCCAACAAAATCTATAGTATATATACTATAATCTACAGTATAAATCTATAGACTATATAGGAAAAGTGGATGGACAGATGAAGAATGGGCCACCTCAATGACAATATGAAAACCATGAAAAGGAACCAAGGGAAAATCCTAGAACTAAAAAATGGCACACGTAAAAAGTTATTGGATGGGATTAATAACAGATTGAATACAAGAGAAGAAAGGAGTATGAACTTGAAGAAAAGTCAACAGAAATCACTGGGTGTGTTGGCACACACCTGTAATCCCAGTACTTGGGAGGCTGAGACAGGGGATACAGGTTCAAGGCCAGCCTCAGCAACTCAGCAAGACCCTCAGCAACTTAACAAAATCCTGTTTCAAAAAAAAAAGAAAAAAAAGGCTGGGGGTGTAGCTTGGAGATAGAATGCCCTTGGCTCAATCCCCAGGACCAAAACCAAACCAAACAAATAAAAAACAGAGAGAGAAAAAGAGAATGAATCTAAAGCACAGAGAAAAATTATTGGGGGGGAGGCACAATCACCTGTGGGACAGTACTAAGCGGTTAAAAGACATATAATTGGAGACCTAGAAAGAGAAGTGAGAACACTACAGAAAAATACATATGAATGATATACTAGAAAAATAAACCACACTAGGCACATCATATCAAACTGCTAATAAACAAAAATTAAGAAAAAACTTAAACCAGAGAGGGGATGGAGGGAGTGGAGCTCAGTGGTAGGGCACATGCTTAGCATGCACAAGGCCCTGGGTTCAATACCTAGCACCAAAAAAAAAAAAAGCAGCCAGAGAAAAAGGGTATTACATGCTAAGAAACCATTAAAATGAAAATTAACTTCTCATCAAAAACAATAAAGGCTGATGACAATGGAACAATCCTTAAAGTGTTGAAAGAGCTGAGTGTGGTGGTACATGCCTGTAATCCCAGTACTTAGAAGGCTGAGACAGGAGGATTGCAGGTTCAAGGCCAGCCTGAGCAATTTAGCGAGGCCTTCAGCAACTTAGTGAGACCCTGCTTCAAAAAAAAAGGACTGGGGGTGTAGCTCAGAGGTAGACTGTTCCTGGGTTAATGCCCAGTCCCACCATGCCATGCTGCTGTTTGTCAAGTGAACATTTTTGCCAGTACTTGATTACATCATGAAGTTGCAATATGTACAGCATCATTATGAGTTTTGTCAAACCCATAACTAGACTGAGAAATCCATGAGATTCTGAAGGCCAGCCCTGTTCACAGCCTCTTCTGAGGAAAGCTGCCAGAGATGGGTCCTTCCACATAATGGACTGCGCCCTGTGGTACATGGGCCACAGTTGATTGTACCAAGGATCCATGCTGTAGTTAAAAACAACGGACAATAGACAGACTTAAGGGAGGCCAGTAGCAGAATGAACTGGTTGAATAATCTTTGCCAGCCAGGGGGCTCTACTTTGGAGCATAACTAACCAAATCAGACCCTCTTTTAGGGACAGGAAAGGCCAGCAGAAGTAGCAGAGGGGGAGTGGGCAGAGAAGCTGGACAGCACATGATTAAGAAGGTGCATATTGGGCCAGGTGTGGTGGCGCACGCTTGTAATCCCAGTACTTTGGGAGGCAGAGACCGGAGGATCCGAGTTCATGGCCAGCCTCAGCTCTCTCTCTCTCCTTGTCTCTCTCTCTCTCTACCTAGTGAGGCCTTCCACAACTTCGTGAGACCCGGTTTCAAAATAAAGTATAAAAAAATAGGGCCGGGGGTGTAGTGCGGAGGTAGAACGCCCCTGGGTTCAATCCCCAGTACCGCAAAAAAAAAAAAAAGAAGGTGCTTATTGTGACTACACAGCAATGTGTGTCCACTTGGAAAGTGAGGACACAACCCAGACATCTGAGCTGCTGTGTTCACCAGATGACAAAGAGCTGTTATTCAAGCTTTCCAAGAAGCTGCGCCTTCAATGAGGCCATTGCCGTACTTGACTCTATTCTCACAATAAGACTCCAGCATTTAAGGTGATAGAGTGTGCCTTCGCTCCTTACAACTAAAGGAGCCTCTTCAACTTGTCTTAAAAAAAACCCTGCAATCTACAGTACATTAGAGCAAATAATTCAGGCATAAAAAATATCATATAAAAAGGGATTATACAACCTGAAGGCTAGGCTTTGACATTTACTTTAATATGAGGAATAAGAAAAATGCAATGAAAATTACTACATAGTGGTTCAAAAGATAAATGAAAATGTGAATAGTTAAGCACCCACGGAGTTCTCTCGATGCCATTTAAAAAGCAAGCATTCTTCAGACTATAATTTAATTCAAGAATCAAGGGTGAGGAAGGCATTAGTAAGTACCCTTTTTTCCCTAGGTTCTTTATGTCAAAATAAAAGGAATTTTCAGCTCATAAAGTTCATTTTTAAAGATAGGTCAGATATTTTATCTCTTCTATACATGTAATTTTTTTCATAATGAATGTAGGTTATAGGGAAGACATATACTGTACCTAATTTGACTTGAAAAATGGAAACCAAGGTCTCCTTCAGTCGTCAACTGAGCCATGAGAGCTTGGTCTCTCATCAACTTGAGAATCTGTGTAAATTTATAAGCTTTCAATTATTATTACTTAAGAAAATCACCTCAAAAGTCATGTTAAACACTAATAATCACTTTGGTTTTCCTGGAATCCAAGTACTTTTCAAAAGCTTACGATTTCCAGCTGTAATTATTTTAAAGTTTGGCATGCATATCCTTGCACTTTCAAAGCACTGTGCAGTTCTTAATATACTCAAGTCATTAAAATAATTCTGTACCATTTGAAGTTTTTAATGCTTTTCCCTATTACACATTGGGAAAATCTCTGTATAAGAAAAAGTCTTTGCCTAAATAGTTGTTTCATTACTGTTCTTTGGCTTGCAAATGGTACAACTGTTGTCTGTCTCAGGGGTAAGCCCTTTCATTGGGTTATAGGACTGGAGGTTTTCCCTCATTGAACTGATCCATTCACAGTAAGGAAATCTTTGAGGTTTCATGAGGAAGGGGTTATACAGTCAGATGGAATTTTAGGTATGCTTACAACATAACGCATACTAGTACTACAAAAGAAAACAAAAGCAACACACTATGATTTCTCATACTTGGCTGGTAAACAGTTCCCTACACTAATATAAAGCTTTCTCCAAACACTTAAACTATATGCCATCATGGAAGTGATGATGTACTACACAAGCCAAAGCCACCAGCATTTGAACTGGTTGGAAAGCTCATTTTAACTGGTTTTAAAATGAACTTTCCAGCCGGGCGTGGTGGCGCACGCTTGTAATCCCAGTACTTGGGAGGTGGAGACCGGAGGATCCGGGTTTGCAGCCAGCCTCAGCTACTTAGTGAGGCCCTCCGCAACTTCGTGAGACCCAGTTTCAATAAAAAGGATAAAAAATAGGGCTGGGAGTGTAGCTCGGAGGTAGAATGCCCCTGGGTTCAATCCCCGGTACCGCAAAAATAAATAAAAAATAAAAATAAAATGAACTTTCCAAACGGGCGTGGTGGCGCACGCTTGTAATCCCAGTACTTGGGAGGCTGAGATGGGAGGATTGGGGTTCACGGCCAGTCTCAGCTACTTAGTGAGGCCCTCTGCAACTTAGTGAGACCCTGTTTCAAAATACAGAATAAAATATAGGGCTGGGGGTGTAGCTCTGAGGTAGACTGCCCCTGGGTTCAATCCTCAGTACTGAAAAAAAAAAATGAACTTTCCTTGCCGCTTAGGATATTGTGAAGTAGAATTTTACTGCTTATAGTCAGAAGCACCCCTCTGAATTTCTATTTCTGTCGGCTTATATAAAAAGACCCTGCAGTTACAGGCCCGAGCCCTGGGTTTATGTCCTAGCATGTCACCAACTTCATGAATGTGAGCAAAGCACTTGCCATCCTGAGGTGCACATCTGTTGTTATACAACTGAAATGACACTCTGTATTTTATAAGTACTATTGTGAAAAACAGATTGTAAGTCATTGTGCTAGCTGTGCAACATTTGTAAACGTTAATGATTGGACAAGTTCTTGCAAATACCCAAGTGGCCAATAGTGGATCCCCAATCCTTTTGTGTAAATCCCAGAAGCTCTGCCCAATGTCCATATTATAAAACTGCCTCATCTATTATCAGATACATATGAAGTCAGGAAAGGGAACAACTCCTTTTGTAGCTAATGTGACAGCATGAATTTTAATAAATAAAGTTTGATTTGGGTCAGCATTAGTATTTTGATCTAAAAAATTATATACATAATATATATTTTTACTCACAGGAGATTTATTTATATTACAGGAGATTTGGATTTATTCTTCGAGACTTTAAATTCCTAAATCATACGATACTGGAAAACAACATGAAGTGTAATCAACTGTAAGACAGACTGAACCAACCACAGGATACGGAGATGGTCTGCTGTTGGCTGCAATCAAACACATGACTCGAACCATCTCCACTGAAATGTCTGGAATGAGGAATTAAGAGTGACGCATTCTTGAAGCTACAGAAATATTTTCTATGATTATCACCTATTCTATACCAGAGATACATTCTAAAGTTTACATTACTATTCAAAGGTTTTATTTAAAAGTCAGTACTCAAGTATTGTACTTAAACGATTTATTGACTAATCTTTTATGTATATGGACACAAACATACATACATCCACACATACACAAACATATATACATATGTATTAAACCACAGGGAACTTTAAAACAAGCACTAAGGAATGTATAATTAATTACAAAAGTAGAAAATTAAGTTATCAGTTACATAAATTACTGTGTTAAGTTTAATATATTAAAAAATAAGGCAAAAATTGTATTGCACTTAACCATACAGTAAACAGACATCATACACAAATCCATTGCCAGATTGTAGAAACAAAAGTCACTAACATGTTAAACATTCATATTTCAAGAAAAAAATTTTAAGCTGGGTGCAGTAGTACACACCTGTAATCCCAGTACTGTAATCCCAGGCTGAGACAGGAGGAGTACAGGTTTGAAGCCAGCCTCAGTAATTCAGCAAAAGCCTCAGCAACTTAGTGAGACTGTTTCAAAAAAAAAAAAAAATTTTTTTAAAAAGCATGGGTGGTATAGCTCAGAAGTCAAATGCCCCAGGTTCAATCCCCAAAAAGGAAAAAAAAAATTTTAAATAAAATAGTCGTTAATATTACCAGAACTGTACTAAGAATAATATCACACAAAAAGTTATAGGAAATAGCAATAATCTGCAAATAACAGTTATTATTTCTATTACGTTCAAAATACAAACTTCATCTTTATTTATACATAATTTATAACAGAAAATGTTAAAAATTAAGTTTCAGAGTAAATTCTTACTCTAACTCTTAAACTATGGTAATGTATTCCCATTTCAAAGAAATAATGTTCAGTTTCCCAGTATTTTTAATACTGACAGTCTTCCTGTTCAGTACACAAAGTATAAATCTTCTGTCAGAACGCTCCAAATTTAAAATTCTACATCAGGCTCCCTTGCTCAGTGTTTTCTTTTCCTCTTGGGTGCAGTGAACTCTAAAAACATAAAGATAAAAAGTTTGTCGGTTCTAAAAAAAATTGACATTTAAATGATTATACGTGATAATATACATTGAACTACACAGACATTTAACTGGCATATTACAGTAAAAATACCTCCCAACAAAGATGCAAGAATCTTAAACCTTCTTCAAAGTGATATTACAGGTTTAAAACTTACTATATCCACTGAGACAGTAAGATCACCTTATTGAGATATGAATCTATTGAGAAAGTGGTGGATCTTAGTCACCCTAAATCCTATTTAATAATTAGAAAGTTACTCTAAGTTGTTTCATAGAAGCATGTCGGCCCTACTATAATTAGTATAGACTCAAGATCTGAAAGGTGTCTAGGCCAGTGCTAGGAGAGCTAAAGTGACTTAAGAGTTCAATTTCATTTCAACTAAATGTGAAAATGTAGCAAAAACACTAGTGCCACATCTACCTGGCTGCCAAAGGAGACACAATAATCATCATTCACATACGTATCCATCCTTAATAGAAGGAACAATGTGATGAAAAGAAATATTTCCCACCAAACAAAAACAGAAGGGGAAAAGCAGGGGAAAAAGAAAAAACTAGGAAGAAAATGACACAGATTCCTAAAAGAGCGTGGCAGTGAGGATGAAGAATACGGGGTGGGGGAGGGAAGGCGAGAGAACACTCCACATCACAGCAGGTCAGAGGGCGAGGAAAGATTTTTCTTAAAAATAAAAAAGGTACTGATCCCAATGTGGTCCTGCACGCCTATAATCCTAGTACTTGGGAGGCTGAGACAGGAGGATCGCAAGTTCAAGGACAGCCTCAGCAAGTAGTGAGACTCTCATCAACCTAGTGAGACCCTGTTTCAAAATAAAAATAAAACAGGGCTAGAGGTGTAGCTCAGAGGTTAATGTCCCTGGGTTCAATCCCCAGCACCACAAAAACAAACAACAAATGGCACTGATAGAATGCCTGACAGGTATCTGTATCCATTCATTCTACAATGTATCCTTCACTTTTCAGTGTCACAGTAATAGTATGATTAATACTGAAACTCTCCAATGAGCCCAAGGTAAAGGCATCACAAGAACACACAGACAACTGACAGGTTTTCCCAGGGTTCTAAACATTAATAATCTATGGACATAAGGTTCCTGCACTAGTTTGATGAAATCTCATCTGTACCTGTTTCACTGAAGCTTTCATTCTCCTCTTCTTCTGTAATTACAGGCATACTCAGACTAAAAGATTTTTCTTCCTCACGTACATTCTGCACATTACCTGGAAATATTTACAAGTATTTAGAAAATGATTTTATATGAAAACAAAGAATACTAATCTTTAAGAAGCCGGGCGTGGTGACACATGCCTATAATCCCAGTACTTGGGAGGCTGAGACAGGAGGATCACAGGCTCGAAGACAGCCTCAGCAATGTATTGAGACCCTCATCAACCTAGTGAGACCCTGTTTCAAAATAAACATAAAAATAATATAGGGCTGGGGGTGTAGCTCAGAGGTATATGCCCCTGGGCTCAATCCCCAGTACCACAGAAAAAGTAATAAATAATCTTTAAGAAAACTTTATACAAATAATGTCATCCTAACAATATAAAAAATTGATATCTAATCTAAAAATATTATAATGGTACACAGAAATACACATTCAAGAATATATATCTTTTTAGAGTATGAATATATCTATATCTATGCTTTCAAAAGAGTCTCTAATTCTTCCACTAAAGAAAATGGAGAAAAAGAACCAAATTAGCCAAACACAGATACCTTATTCAATCTGCATCACACATAACAGGGGGTGTATCTGCAGACATCAGGGAATAATCATACGTTACCACAACTTTATCAAATTAATCGCAAATGTAATTTGCAAGTTAAACAGTACTGTTTTTTGGTGTGTGTGTGTGTGTGTGTGTGTGTGTGTGTGTGTGTGGTGGGTGGGTAATGCTGGGGATTGAACTCAGGACTTTGTGCACACTGAGCAGAGCACGTAACTCTACCACTGAGCTATACCCCCAGCCAGCCTTATTTTTAAATGCAAATACATTTTCTTTTTCCAATGCATATGCTCTACAACATATATTTCACTAGTAATAATTTGCCATTGACTTTCCATTTCCAAAATACTGGAGGTTTTCTACATAAACTTTCTATTGCCTGAAGAAATATCCTAATTAAATTAATCAAATACCATTGTCACATCAGGTGCACACAACTTCCATGTCCTGGAAGCAACCCGCATACACACTCTGTATTGTGTGTGCTGACTGTTCTTCTCTACAACACTTGTATCATTTCATATGTGTATATTAATTTTTTCTTTATAGTCTGTATCTTCCCACTAGAATGTTAAGTGCCACAAGGATAGATTTTGGTTTGCTTACCTGATGTATCTCCAGCATCATGACATATAAAAGTGCCCGGTATATATTAGGGCCTCAATAAGTATTTACTGAGTGAGTAAATATGAATTCAACTATTTTACCACATAGTATTTTATAAAGCAGATATGTTAATAAGTACCTATCAACACAGGAGGCAAGAAATTAAACAAAAATGAGTTTGTTTTCTGCTCTGATACATATACATGCATTTTAACTGAATTAAAATTTTAATGGGGTGTAGATCTTATGGAATGAAGACTGCCCCAAGACGTAGTTGAGTAACCTTTGTAATATGCTTCCATTTTAAACACAATTCAAATTTAATAAAATATCAATTTCCCATTAAGTTATTAAAATAGGATTTTCCCTTTACTTGCAATTCCTAAGTATTTAGTAAAATGATTTTTATGTGCTCTTTAAGATGACAGATGCTTTTTAAGAAACCCTCTTTCCATAGCTCCCCATTTATCTTGTTTTACACTTTGATCCCATATTTTCAGTGTTCACAAAACTACAATTAGTAACACGTACCCCAAATTACTACTACTGTTCTTCACAATTTTATAGCCATATCCATCTATATTAATGTTAATGATTTTAAAAATCCTCATTTTCCTAACAGACTCTATCTAACAATGTCAAGGGAAGGATTCCTGAGTTAAAAACATAGCTGAGAAACAAAATTTCATCTAGTCACTGGAGGATTAACTAAAGTTTTAGACCTATTTCTGCATTAAATGAATCAGTGTTCTATAAAAGCTCTTGTTCCACCCACCCGGAACGCAGCCAAGAAGGAAGAAGTGAGTCCACCGAAGTTCAGGATGTTTCTCAAAGTCCACATGTTAGAGCTTATGAACTTTACTCACGGTGCGTTCCTCAGACCTTTCTCCAGAGCCAAATTACATTTATTGTACATTAAACTGAAACGAATGGCCAACCAGTTTCTTAAACCATTACAGTGTAGACGCAGCAAAAGCATAAAAGTTTTGCAATATGCCTATACACTGAAAACGAAAAGACTGATTTAAAAAAAAATCAGGCATAAGAACTAAGGAAGTACTGCAGCATCAAGTCATTAAGTTAAACTGCCCCTCACAATTAAGACACTTCTTGAAAGGATCATTACACTGTAAAGCCTAGCAAAATAATATGTTCATGATGATAACCATGAATCATCAGGAGAAAATTAAATTATGTTCAGGGTACAGTGTTCTAGAAAATGAGAGAACATAAAACAAATTTTTTCTACATATAAAAATGATAAATGCACACTGAAAAAAGAGAAACATAAAAAGCAACATATTTTAGAAAAATATCAACCAAAATAAAAATTTTAAAGTAATTTTTGACATTTAAGTCATTAAACTTAAGTATCTCCAAAACTAATTCTGCAGGTGTCAAGTACATATTTTACCATGCTGAAACCTAACTGTGTGGAATACAACTGTCTGTTAGACTAAAGGATTACTAGACAGGCAGTTAAAATACAACTAAGAATAAACTTCCTTAAGTACATGTCTAATTTAAGTTGCAGGACCACATTTCCAATTACCTGAGAGGTAACAAAGTATGATGGTTAATGACTCAGGCCTGGATTCAGACAGTCAAACAAATCTCAGTTTTGCTATTTATTAGCTAGTTGACCTTGGACATATGAGAAAAAGTATGGCAGACAGTAAGTGTTACATAAATAGTGGCTGCCATCATCCTCGCCATCATATCATTACTATAACTGGCATACTTCAGACTATGTACATGTTACATTCTAGGAATGATGGACAAATATAACTGAAACTTAAGTAAATTCAATCAATATATTAAACCCCTACTTATGTGCCACATAGCTCTTACAGGAATTGAGTCTAGAAAGGCAGACCAGGGCAAATTCCCCCCTAAATGAAATCCTCATGGTGCTGTCCATATTTTTCCAACATTAAAATCACCAACACTGTCCCAATTGCTTAGGCATTCCACATTCCTGATTCATCTCCCCTGCCATCGTTCTCCATAATTTTGCTCTCATAGCTGTGGACCCACTCCTCTGATTTCTACAACCACTTGGCTAAATAGTCATTACTCTTAAACCTCAACTACTGCAACAGCCTTCTAAGTATTTCTATTTTAAGTTTGTTATCTCCTACCTATGATACTATTCCCAGAATGACCTTCAAGGAAAACTCTGGTCATGTCGCTTTCTTGCTCAGATGTTTTAGGTAACTCCCCTCTGCCTACTGCATTAAGTCTAAACTTGATTGCACACTTATGGCCTGGCCACAATACAATCTTCAACATATTTTTCAAGCATTGTTAACACTTAACACATCCTTTATACTCTGAGCAAAACAGACCCTTCACTCTGTACTTCCCCACTACTTTGTCTTTTTTCATGCTGGTCTCTCTGTCTTAATGTATGGGTTCTCTAGCTTTTTAACAAATGCAAAGTATTCCTTTATAGGGAATGACAATTTACCCAAATTTTTAATGTTACACATTTGAGTTATTTACAGCCTTTACCATTTCAAATAATCCTGTGATGGATGTCTTTGTGCATCTGTCATTTGTACAGAATAAATTCCTAGAAATTGAATTGCTAAGTTAAATGTCATGAACACTGAAAATTCTGACAGATGATTCCAAATTGTTCTCTGAAAAGGATGTGCCAATTTACTCTCCCACTAAAATTCAGAGACTTTTATGTTCTCATACTTATCAATGAGTATTCATTTTAATCTTTGCTGGTCTAATAAATATTAAAATCATGCATTAGTTTATATTTCTTTAATGATTAATAAAGTATCTCTTCATATATGCATTGACTTTTCTTTTTGTTTTTAAATTACCTATTTGTGTGCTAAACCCACTTTCCTCCTGGTTCTTATTAATTTTTAAGGGAAGAGCTCTTCTAAAATTAGAAGTTTTTATATTATCATACATCCTGCACATGGTTTTGCAAGATCTTTTGCCTTTTAAGGAATATAAGGTTCCTCTTTTTGAAAAAAAAAAAACAACCCATGAAATCAAAAGTATATTTCCCACCAGTTATAGTGGTGCACACCTGTAATCCCAGCTAGTAGGGAGGTCAAGGCAGTAGGATCACAATTGTGAGGCCAGCCTGGGTAATTTAGCAAGACTCTGTTTCAAAATAAAAATAAAAAGGGCCTGGGGTTTAGCTCCATGGTAGAGCGTCTGCCTGGCATGTGCGAGGCCCTGGGTTCAATCCCCAATACTAAGGGGAAAAAACTTTTTCCACTTTAAGGAAATGAACTTTTGATTAAAGAGAAACTATGCAGCACTTGGATCTTTGTTTAGTAATTACCTCTCCTTTCCTTCAGAGTATTTACTATACCTTATGAGCTATAAAGCTGGTTAGCTGGGATGCTTATACTATGATCAAAGATCTGAATTCATATCATGTTTAATTATGCTTTATTCTTTCTCAGGGGTTAAATTCTCCCTGGCACCCTGGATAAATTCAATAAAAAATCTCAGATCTGACATAGAGCCTGTACTTAATTTCAGAGTTTACCAAACAATGTTTACAGTCACTACATTAAGTAATAAAATATGGCTGGTGAAGGAAGTGGTATTTCATAAACTATAACTGCCAAACATTAAAGATGAAAGGAACTTTCATTTAATTTCTTTCCTATCTTGCACTTACTCCTCAACCACGGGAAAAAACTGTTTCTCAAGTATTTAAAAAGGAAAGTTGACCAGCTCGCCTCCCAGCTGAGCTTGTACTAAGGTTGATTAATAATAAAAAGTACTTGTGTTAGTTCACCAGAAGTTTGTTTTTTAAATAAATTTTGTTTTGTTTTTTGTTTTTTTGCAGTACTGAGGATTGAACCCAGGGGCAGTCTACCTCTAAGCTACACCCCCAGCCCTATTTTTTATTCCTTATTTTGACACAGGGTCTCACAAAGTTGCAGAGGGCAAATAAAAAAATTTTTTTTTTAAATCTTTTCCTTGCCTCTGGCTTTGTTTTTGTTGTCAGTCAGGTTTACTGAGGTAATCATACAACAAAATTTACATCACCCCCCAAACTTCCCTTCCATCCTGAGCAATCAGCATCTTCCTCTAATCCCTAGAAACCAATGATCTGTGTTCTGTCCTTACAGATTTGCCTTTCCCAGACTGCCACATGAATCATAGACTTGTGTGTGTGTGTGTGTGTGTGTGTGTGTGTGTGTGTGTGTGGTACTGAGGATCGAACCCAAGGGCATTCTACCTCCAAACTATCCTCCAGCCCTTTTTATTTATTTTTTTTTGAAACGGGGTCTCGCTAGGTTGCTGAGGCTGGTCTTGAACCTGCGATCCTCTCATCTCAGCCTCTCCAGTACTGAGAATGCAGGTGTGCGCCACCAAGTGCAGCTGAACAGCAGACTGTAACCTTCTGTGACCTGCTTCTTTCACTTGGCAAGCACACTTGAGATTCAACCATGTTGTTACAAATACCAGTGGTCCCTGTGTGCAGAGTAGAGTTTCATTGTATGGGACGGATATTTAGACTGTGTGCAGTTTTTGCCATTATGAATAAAGCAAATACAAACTTTTGCATACAAAGTTTTGTGTGTGAACATAAGTACTCAATTGGGTAAAGACCAAGGAATAAGATTTCTGGGTCATATTGTTAAGTGTATGTTTAACTTTACAGAGAGAACCTGTTTTAAAAGACCTTTATCAGGGTTGTATTTTGCAAATATTTTCTCCCAGTCTGAGACTTGGCTTTTCATTTTCTTTTTTTTTTTTTTTTGCGGTACTGGGGATTGAACCCAGGGGCATTCTACCTCTGAGCTACATCCCCAGCCATATTTTTTATTCTTTATTTTGAAACAGGGTCTCACTAAGTTGGCGGAGGGCCTAGCTAAGTAGCAGAGGCTGGCCACGAACCTGTGATCCTCCTGTCTCAGCCTCCCAAGTACTGGGATTACAAGCGTGCACCACCACGCCCGGCTGGCTTTTCATTTTCTTAACAGTGACTTCCAAAACCAAGAATTTTAGTTTTGAAGAAGTCCAATTTATCAATTTTTTATGCCTCTGTTTTGTGGGTCATATATAAAAAATATTTGTCTAGTCAGGCGTGGTGGCGCACACTTGTAATCCCAGTACTTGGGAGGCTGAGACTGGAGGATCCGGGTTTGCGGCCAGCCTCAGCTACTTAGTGAGGCCCTCTGCAACTTCGTGAGACCCGGTTTCAAAATAAAGTATAAAAAATAGGGCCGGGAGTGTAGCTGGGAGGTAAAACGCCCCTGGGTTCAATCCCCGGTACCGAAAAAAAAAAATGTCTAATCTGAAAACACAAACGTTTTTCTCCTATTTTCTTCCACAAGTTTCATAATGCAGATTTTACATTTAGGTGTATGATCCATTTTGAACTGTTTTTTATCCATTTTGAATTGCTTTTTATATGATTTATGAATCAAGCATGTTTTCTGCATATGTTTATAAAATTTTATCAGTACCATTTATTGAAGTACCATCCTTTCTCCACTGAATTATCTTTGCATCTCTTTTTTAAAAAATTGATCATATATTTATGGAACTATTCTGTTCCATTGCTATTCTGTTCCATTGCTTTAAGTATCTATATTTACCTCATATAGTACACTGCCTTGATTTCTGAAGTCTTATGGTTATTTTTCAAAACTGTTTTGACTACTCTAGTTCCTCTTTAATTTCCATATATACTTACAAATCAACTTGTTAATTTATACAAAATAACTGTTGGGATTTTTTCATTGAATTAGGAACTAAATGACATCTTAATATTGGGTTGGCCAATCCATAAAGACCATATATGTCTCCATTTATTTAGGTCTTCTTTGCTTTCTTTTATTATTTTGTAGTTTTCTACATACAGATTCTCCAAAAATTTTGTTACCTATATATCTAAGTAATTTGTCATATTGGTGTTACTGTATTTTTTCAAAAATTTTCAATTTCTGATTATTGTTAATATAGAGATATATTAACCTTGTGCACCGTGACCTTGCTAAATTCAATTATTAGGAGTGTAGCTCAGTGGTAAAGCACTTGCCTAGCATGCACAACGCTCTGGGTTTGAGCCCCAGCACTGAATAAATAAATAAATAAATAAATAAATAAATAAATAAATAAATACATAAATTCAATTATTAGTTCTGGTAGCTATTTTGAAGATCTTAGGATGTTCTATGGAAAAGTTAATTCTCTTTGAAAACAGACATAATATTATTTCTTCCTTTCCAATCTGAATGCCCATTATTTCTTTTTCTTGCCTCAACTAGTTAGGACTTCCAATATAATGTTTAACCTTTAATAGGAGTAATAAAAGCAGGCATCCTTGCCTGAAACATTGTTGGGGGAAACATTGTTTTACCATTAAGTATGATGTTAGCTATAGTTTTTCATAGAAGTCTTTTATCAGACTGAGTTTTCTTCTAATCTTAATTTTTCTTTTTTTTTTTGTGGTACTGGAGATTGAACCCAGAGGTGTTCTACCTCGAAGCTACATCCCCAGTCCATTATTTTACTTGTTTTGAAATGGTCTCACTGGGTTGCTGAGGTGGGTCTTGAACCTGCGATTCTTCTGTCTCAGCCTCCCAAGTGCTGGGATTTCAGGCGTGGGCCACGGCGCCCAGCTTCTAATCTTCATTTGCTCAGAATTTTTATCATGAGTACATGCTGGATTTTGAGGTGATTATACTGTTACTCTCTTACTTGGCTAATGTGGTGAATTAAATTGGTTTATTTTCTTATGTCAAACCAACCTTATCTTGGGATAAATGCTAATTGCTCATAATCTACTGCCCTTTAATATTGTTGAATTTGACTAGATAATATTTCGTTAGGATTTTTACAAGTACACTCATAAGGGATTTTGGTCTTTGGTTTTCTTGTAACATCAATAAGCTAGAAAGTATTCCCTTCTGTATTTTCTAATAAAATTGATATTATTTCTTTTTTTTTTCTTTTGGTACTGGACATTGAACCCAGGGACATTCTACCTCTGAGCTACACCCCCCAGTCCTATTTTATTTTTTATTTTGAGACAGGATCTCACTAAGTTGCTGAGGCTGGCCTTGAACCTGTGATCCTCATGTCTCAGCCTCCCAAGTACTGGGATTACAGGCAGGCGCTACCACACCCAGCCAATATTATTCCTTTTGTAAACACTTCTGAAATTCCAGTGAAGCCACATCTGGAAATTTCATTTCTTTATTCAACATAGAACTATTCAGATTTTATTTCTTCCTGTGTCAATTTGGAAACGAGTATTATAAGAAATTTACCTACTTTATTTAGCTATCTAACTTACTGGAATAAAACTATCCATAGTTTTTCCTTATTAACCTTTCCATCTCTATAAGGTTTATAGTGGTATTCCTAACTTTACGAAATTTTTTGTTCCTAAATTTTTTCAGCAAGTTCTCTTTATAAGTTTTTCAGGTACATAATCAGTCATTCACAAATTGTGAAAATGTCTTAGCCTCTCTGATACCGTATCTCATTTCACTCACTGCACCATGCTTAGGCAAGGTACTTTTGTATCTCAGATTCTTTTTATACAAGTAATTTAGGATTTTTTAATAATACTTGTGAATTTGGTCTAACAATTCTCCTCACAGTATCTGTTAGCTTTATAAAAAGTAGAAAATTTTCCTTTTGAAGTATTTCTTGGCCACCCTTAGCAAATATGGTATATCCTCCTCTGAATTTTCGGTGGGCTCAAAAAACTATTATAATATTTAATCATCTGAAATAAACTAAAAGTATTTAAAGCTTTAATTCTCCCTTCACTGCCTCAATACAGAGAGAACAAAACACATTAAAAGGCTGTAAATTATCTCCATATACTCCTGAGGTAGCTAGGAGTGTTTGATATTAAACATTATTTACTAATATTTATTTCCAATATTCTTTCTCCCCCACCACCCTTGAACTTGCTGTTAATCAAATCCCAACTTTATATATTATGAACATATTTTATTTGTACAATTTTTAAAAAGTCAAACTATTAAAATATATAGTCATTCAAAGGTAATTTTATAGATAAGCTACTTCAAAAGAAAAGCAGGGAAAATTTAATTAATATAACTAAACAAAAATATGGTTTATAGAATGCATTATTTACCATTACCTATTCTACACACGTTTGACTCACACACACATATTACTAATACAGGGTGCACTAGATAATTCTGGACTGATTCTAAAATGATCTATGTTACTTTGGACAAGTTACTTGATCTGTACAGATCTAAATTCATGATCTATGAAGTGATAAAATTGATACAACTCCGATGGTCTCTTTCAGTGACAAGACTCCAAGAATTTTCAATTCTTTTGCATGTGTGTGGGGGGTTATTGGGTATGGAGCCCAGGGGTATTTTACCGTCGAGCTACTCCCCCAGTCCTATTTGATTTTTTTTTTTTTTTTGCGGTACTGGGGATTGAACCTAGGGGCATTTTACCTCTGAGCTACACCCCCATTCCTACTTTTTATTCTTTATTTTTGAAACAGGGTCTAAGTTGTGGAGGACCTCACTAAGTAGCTGAGGCTGGCTGTGAACCCAGATCCTCTGGTCTCAGCCTCCCAAGTACTGGGATTACAAGCGTGCACCACCACGCTTGGCCTTAATTCTTTATTTTGAAACAGGGTCTAAGTTGCGGAGGGCCTCACTAAGTAGCTGAGGCTGGCCTCGAACTGGGATCCTCTGGTCTCAGCCTCCCAAGTACTGGGATTACAAGCGTGCTCCACCACGCCCACCATTGATTTTTTATTTTGAAACAGGGTCTTGCTAAGTTGCTGAGAATCTAAGTTGCTGAGGCTGGCCTTGAATCTACGATCCTCCTGTCTCAGCCTCCCAAACACTGGGACTACAGGCATGCATCATCATACCCAGCTATTAATTTACTTTTAATACTAAATCCCATAATATTTTCAATCACACAAATATCTAATCCTTCTTAATACAGATGTGAGAAAGTTGTAAAAAAAGCCTCATCCTCCCTTGTGGAGTCTTAGTAAAACTTTAAAAGCCACCTTTGTTCCTGGATGACATCCTCCTTCCAGCTGACTCCGATGTTCCTTTGGTTCTTTTTTTCTTCGTTACTTTGTTTTGTCCTTGACCAGATGCAGAATCAGAGTCAGCAGAGTCAAGTCTGACTTGCCGATGCCTTCTTGACTTGGATGCCTTAAAAGTGAGAAATCCAATTAACCATGAAGGACTACAAAATGAATCCAAATGACAGATGATTCACAGAAGAGAAAACACAAAACATAAGATTTACAGAAATACCTGTCATACAAGTACTTTACTATTACACTTGTCCCGTGTACATAATCTTTAACTTTATAACGTAAAGTTTCCTGCAGCTGTCATCATTTACTCACATTGGGTTAAAATGCAGTTGTTTTGATATCTGGACTGGTTAGGAAATGGAGGTACAGAGGCAGATACTGTTTTAATCCTATGCCCTGATCAGTTTTTCCCTTTATTCTAATAGTAACTTTGTTTTCCTTAGGAGCCACCACGTGTTTTCAGTGGATCTACTTATGCCTGGCTCCAGGTATGGCCATGTAGCCCAGATGTGGTCAAAATGATTTTCACTTCCCCATGGCTCTGTGATTTGTTCAGGGTGGGCAAGTGATCTGCATGTAATTCTATTCTAGAACTGTTTAATCATTAGGAATAAAAACCTACTCTTTCCTTTGAACCTAAGGCTGGGAATGTGCACTGCTGGAGCCATCATGAATAGCACGTCAGAGACTGAGAGCAACATGAACGCTCAGAAACGAAGGTCAGTCTGAAGGACATTTGTGTCTGAGGCCAGCAGACAAGGACATTTGAGCTATATCAGTCAATCATTTCCCTTATTTACTTAACTGAAAAGTTTTCAGTTAATGTCGCATATGCAGTAGGTATTAGGAATTCTTAAAAAGCAACCAATTATACCTCAAAAAAGGAAAAAGAACCATAACTACACAATGACACTTAAAACAATTTGTTGGGAATATCATTTAATTGTTTAATAACTTAAAAAATTATTTGACAATGTCTTAAACTGATGCTAAACATCAGTTAGCAATAAATTATATAGATTAGAAGAGTTCTGGTTAAAAAGAATTAAGGAAAGCCAAGCGTGGTGGCGCACTCTTGTAATCCCAGTACTTGGGAGGCTGAGACAAGAGGATCGCAGGTTTGCGACCAGACTCAGCTACTTAGTGAGACCCTGTTTCAAAATAAAGAATAAAATAGGGCTGGGGTATAGCTGAGAGGTAGAATGCCCCTGGGTTCAATCCCCAGTACCAAAAAGAAAAAAAGAATTAGGGATAATTAATTTATTATCCTTGGTGATTTCATTCAATATTTTAAACTCGATTTATTATGGTATAGCAACTATAAAATACTTAACTAATCTACAGTCACTTTTCATTTTTTATTACTTTTTATCTCTATAATTAGAAAATGATAGTACTTTTCCATAAACATTGTCTTAGAGTCATGAGAAAAATCCAGGAAAAAAACAAAGAATTAAGCACATAAATTTACCAGTACTCTCTCCTGACGCCCACTAGATGAAAGAATAAGAATAAAAATGCCTAAACCCATAAAAATAGTGGTACAGGAAATGATACAACTGTAACAAAACAAAATTTTGGTAAATGAAAAGAGGAAAAATGAGTCGTAGCTGACTTAACAAAATGAAGAAGCTAAAATCTGATGGTCTGCACTAAGGGCGGTTGGTGTAAAACCTGATGGTCTGCACTGAGGGCGGTTGGTGTAAAACCTGATGGTCTGCACTGAGGGAGGTTGGTGTAAAGCAAACCGACCCAAGTGAATCAGGACCTGTGGTCATCAGAAGCAGGACTAGAGAAATGGGTAGGTGGAAAACAAGAGTTTTGCTTTCTGGAAAGATGAAAGCAGAGAGGCTGTAGGCGTAAGAAAACTGGTGTAGCTAAGGGAATGAGGCCTCCTAGGGAAAATAGGGAGGTCGAGGGCAATGTGCATAAGGAACGATGAGCATCTTGGCTAACTAACGCTGAGCAGACCCCGAAAACACTGGAGACTGGCTCATTCCCACCCTCCTCCCCAGACCAGGGAACAGAAGACTACTCCCGGGTTAAAACGTCAAGATCCAAAACAAGAAATGTAGGAGTTTAAAACTCTGTGTCATATTAACCACTCTGTAATATGAACAGACAGCTGAGGATCTTCAAGCTTTTGGGGAAAAGAAAAGACAGGGATCAAAATAAACAGAAAAATGAAATTCAAAGGAGCTAGGAAAGCCAGGCATGGTGGCACACACCTATAATCCCAGTACTTGGGAGGCTTAGACAGGAGGATCACAGCCTTCACAACCTAGCGAGACTCTCAGCAACCTAGCGAGACACTGTTTCAAAATGAAAAATAAAAAGGACTAAGGGTGCAGCTCAGAAGTAAAATGATTCTGGGTTCAATCCCCAGTACCCCTACCTCTACGCAAACATGGAGATAGAAGGAGATGAAACATCAAAAAACAAAACAAAACAAAACCCCCCACTATAGTTAATATCCTTAAAGAGAAAAAGATATTGTATCCTGAGAAAAAAGAAACATATATTTTATAAAGTAAGAAACATTTAGAGAATAGAAAAATTCTTAGAAATGAAAAAATATGTCAGTAGAAAAAAATTAAAATAATGATTCAGAAGAGAATGCAAAAAAGTATCACTGAAAATAGAAAAACAGACTGAAATAGAAAACAAAAATAAAAGTTCAAGAAAATAAAAAAATGTGGTAAAGAATATCATCAAAGAAATAATACAAGCTGGGCATGGTGGTGCATCCTTGTAATCCCAGTGATTGGGTGGCTAAAATGGGAGATTTCAGGTTCAAGGTCAGCCTCAGCAACTAAGGGAAACCCTCCACAACTCAAACCATTTCAAACTAAAAAATAAAATACGAGCCGGGCGTGGTGGCGCACACTTGTAATCCCAGTACTTGGGAGGTCGAGACCAGAGGATCCGGATTTGCGGCCAGCCTCAGCTACTTAGTGAGGCCCTCCGCAACTCAGTGAGACCCGGTTTCAAAATAAAGTATAAAAAATAGGGCCGGGGGTGTAGCTTGGAGGTAGAACACCCCTGGGTTCAATCCCCGGTACCGCAAAAAAAAAATTTAAAAAAAAATTTAAAATAAATAAATAAAATAAAATACGGCTGGGGGTATAGCTCAGAAGTAGAATGTCCCTGGGTTCCGTCCCTAGTACCAACAACGACAAAAAGAATACAAAAACTTCCTCAGAATTGAAGGGTATCAGATTGCAAGGATGGGCACCGTGAGTGCCAGAGACGATGAATGAAAAAGATCCACACCAAGTTACATCATCAATTTCAGGGATAAAGGGAAAAAAAACCCCAAACCTTCCAGGATCAGGAATACTAGAAGTTGGAAGATGATAAAAATGGCACCACCAAAATTCCAGGTAGACACCAGAAGAAATAGTTAAAAAAGAAAAAAGTGAAGACGGTTGCCTCTTAAGGTCAGGAATGCAGGGGTGGGAAGTGGGGACTGTTGGGCTACACATCTGACTGTTGGGTTATTATTTGACTTTTAAATATATACATGTATTATTTAATGAAAATTTAAAATGTAATTTAAAAAACATCCAGTTTCCAAATTATCTTATTAAAAGAATATAACGTACCTGAGCAATAAATGAAAAGGCTTTTGATTTTATTCTTGCTAATGTTTCTGCTCTTTCACATCTCTGGAAGAAAAATATACAAAAAGGAAAAACAAAGTTAAACACACAAACAGGTGAAATTCATGAATACCCAAGTGTTTGTTATCAGAAGTAAGATTTGAGACAGGGTAGGATAAAAGAAACTAGCACTTACTAGGCATACATTGAGTATAGATACATAAATACACACAATACTCTATAGCAGACATAGCAAGTGCCAAAATATCTTTCCCATAGCTACTGCTGGTTTCATTCAAGACTCAAGAAGATAATATGAACAAAAGCCTTGGTGACCAGGCAGAGCCCTTTACTGTCATTCCTTCCTCATCTCCTTACACTCAAAGAAGGCTCCTTGTCTAGGGATGGATGAAAACTCTGGAGGCAGGAAACAGTGAATAGGAGCTTGGGCTCCTCATTGGTTGAAAGGCTGACAAGAAGTAAGAAAAAACATTAAGGTTCTAACCTGCCCTTCTAAAAATTGAGGGCACCTTCAGCCATCATCCTTTCCTTTACCTACTAAAACTGTTACCCTCACTCCCAACCTACACCTGATGTGTCTTCACAAGGTTTCCAGTAAAGAACAGACTAGCTTTGCACAGAGCCCATGGTTCAGAATTTTCTCTGGTATTTATTATAATATTGACCAAGGGTCATAATGCTTGCTTAGTATAGGGAATTATAGCCACACATAAAATGAAAGGAGGCTAACCAAACTGCAACCCCATAAGCAATCACACAGCAGTGTTCTGACCTCTGGTTCTTGTGAATTTCCTTCCCTCTTTTCTTCTTCATCTTTATTTTTTGATTTTAAGGATGGATTCTAAAAAAATCAAAAAGTTATTTATACATACTACATATACACATTTGTAATTTAACTAATTGCCTATCAATTTCACATGTGAGGATCAATTACTTATTAATGCATTTTATTTATAAAGAATGGGTTTCACCATGGCATATTTGTACATGCAAATAACATACTCAATTACTTTTAACTACTGAAAAACAAAGCCGGGTGTGGTGGCGCACACTTGTAATCCCAGTACTTGGGAGGCTGAGACGGAAGGATCTGGGTTCGTGGCCAGCCTCAGCTACTTAGTGAGGCCCTCTGCAACTTAGTGAGACCCTGTTTCAAAATAAAGAATAAAAAAATAGGGCTGGGGGTGTAGCTCGGAGGCAGAATGCCCCTGAGTTCAATACCCCGTACCGCAAAAAAAAAAAAAAAAAAAAAAAAAACAAGCTGGGCATGGTGGCAAACGCCTGTAATCCCAGTACTTGGGAGGCTGAGACAGAAGGATCACAGGTTCAAGGAAAACCTCAGCAACTTAGAGACACCCTGTTTCAAAATAAAAAATAAAATAGGGATAGAGATGTAGTTCAGAGGTTGAATACCTCTGGGTTCAACCTTCAGTATCCGAAACAAAACATTAAGCCGGGTGTGATGGTGTAAGGCCTGTAATCCCAGTACTTGGGAGGCTGAGACAGAAAGATCACAGGTTCGAGGCCAGCCTCAGCAACTTAGCAAGGCCCTTAGAAACTTAAACCCTGTTTCAAAAGAAAAAATAAAATAGGGCTGGGGCCACAGCTCAGTAGAATGCCCCTGGGTTCAATCCCCAGCACACACACAAAAAAAATTGTGAGGAATCAAAATTTCTTCCTCCTAAGAATGTCAACTCTTAATCACTTCCCTTGTTAACATTTTCTAAAATTAAGTTTTAAGCTAGTGGGCTAGGGACGTAGCTCAGTAGTAGAGTGCTTGCCTAGCACACACATGGCCCCAGGTTCGAGCCCTAGCACAACCAAAAAAAAAAAGTTTTAGGCTAGCTTCCTTTCTATAGAGGAAAGCGGCCAGCAGTACATGTCCATAATACCAGCTACTTGAGAAGCTGAGGCAGTAGGACCCCAAATTCTAGACCAGCCTGGGAAACCTAGATGACACTGTCTTAAAATAAAAAAATAAAAAGGGCTAGGCTGTAGCTCAGTGGTAGAGTGCTTAGCTAGCATGCATGAGACTCTGGGTTCAATACCTAGCACTGCAAAATAGTAACAACAATAATGATGGAAAGTAAAAAAGCAGCAACAAATCTTTCTGAGAGATAATATATAGATAATGCCTACCTAGCATTTGTGAAAATACTAGTGCATGATCAGATACACAGTAAGTAGCCGGGCGTGGTGGTGCACACTTGTAATCCCAGTACTTGGGAGGCTGAGACAGGAGGACCGCAGGTTTGTAACCAGCCTCAGCTACTTAGTAAGGCCTTCTGCAACTTAGTGAGACCTTGTTTCAAAATAAAGAATAAAAATAGGGATGGAAGTGTAGCTCAGAGGTAAAATGCCCCTGGGTTCAATCCCTGGTACCACACACACACAAAAAAAAGATATACAGTAAGTAACCAGAAATTGTTTTTTACTTTTTTTTAGAAATATTTACTAATAAAGCCGGGCGTGGTGGCACACGCTTGTAATCCCAGTACTTTGGGAGGCAGAGACAGGAGGATCCGGGTTCGCAGCCAGCCTCAGCTCTCTCTCTCTCTCTCTACTTAGTGAGGCCCTCCGCAACTTTGTGAGACCCGGTTTCAAAATAAAGTATAAAAAAATAGGGCCGGGGGTGTAGCGTGGAGGTAGAACACCCCTGGGTTCAATCCCCGGTACCGCAAAAAAGAAATATTTACTAATATGAAATCATAGTTTCAAAGGTAAATTTAGCAAAACTGGCACTTAGCTTTCCAGAATAAAAAAGTTTCTCCAGCTGAAAAGGCTAATGTGGAATATGGGCAGCTCTAGCAACAATATCTTTAGATTGAAAACTAAACTGACAATGTGTATTGACAAGATTCACAAACGGATAAGCTATACCAGGTAAAAGACGTGGTAAACAGAGAAGCAGCACATGCCCTGGCCCGGCAGGCAAAGCCACCACTCAGGTGCAGGTGCCTGCTGCCACGCAGTGAGGTGAAACAAGTGTTACAAGACCTTTGGAATTTTTTTTACTTTTATTGGTGCATTATATTTATACAGTATAGTGAGATTCACAGTGATACAAACATACAGACCTTTTACTTTTTAGGAGAAGTTGTGAATTTTGGGAATTTTATGTGAAGTTATAAATATTTACATATTAGTAACTAATTCGAAATATTACGATAATGTTGGGATCAATACTGTGACAAACTAAACATCTATATGCCAGATTTGGCCCAAAGACCTAGCTTGCAACTATGGAAAATGCCCAATTACAATAAATAATTTAATTTGTAATAATTTATATTTTATATTTAAATTTTAAAATAATTCAAGTTATAATTATAAACATTATAATAAATCTGTGGCATAACGAGATTAATTACTCTCATACATACTCCATTTGGAAGGTCAAAGGATGTCACATAGCTAATGAGTGACAAAGCCATACCTAGAAAGGTAAAGGCCTCTAAAATCTTCAGAGGAATGTAGCCACAATGAGGCTGCCTCTCAACCTGGTTATAACCCAAGTCTGAATACTCAAGTGCAACGTGAGGGCAAAGCATCGAACACGCACTGCTCACCTGCCTGTCTCTGTGCCACTGCTGATGCTCCAAAACTATGTTCTTAATGTTGTCAAAAAAATCATCCTTTATCAAGCTGAGGGCTTTGTCTGGCTTGGACTTATCAGCTGAAATTATATTTTTCATGTTCTGGTAATGATCATGAACATTCAGCATTTCCTACAAATGAAAAGATGAGTCCTTTATTTCAACTTTTTAAGACACTCTTGAAGGCAAAACCAATGCAAAATACAATCACTTTCTAAAGTGACTGTAAGCTGACAGGAAATAACATGCTACAATACTCTGAAAATAATATAATTATGCAAGAAAAACGGTAACACTTCATTAACAAAGAGACTGCTTCCCAGAGGTATGGATTTACTGACTTCAACTCAACAAACACTAACTAAAACACACTGTTATGGGGAAACACTGGGAAAAGACCAAGTAATGAAAAATTACATCCCAAGATATAACAAAAATTATTGCACTACATCATTAGATATCACTAATGAAAACTAAGATATTTTCACATCATAACTGTCACATCAACAACATTTACATAGTTCTTTAGTCTTCACAGAAATCTCAAAAGCCTGTATTCCCATTCCCCTAAGTTTCATCATTACTTGAGTGACAAGATACAGGATTAAAAGAAATATGTGGGTTGGGCATGTTAGCACATACTTGTAATCCCAGTACTTGGGAGGCTGAGACAGGAGAATCACAGGTTCAAGGCCAGCCTCAACAACTTAGAGAGACCCTCTACAACTTAGTGAGACCCTGTTTCAAAATAAAAAATAAAATAGGGCTGGGGGTGTAGCTCAGAGGTAGAATACCCCTGGGTGGTTCAATCCCTAGTACCACACACATAAAAAGAAATATATGGTGATTTATGGCACCATGTGGGACATCATTTATTAATTAGAACTTTCTCTCCTAGAAACCTCCAGCTGAATGGACAGGTCTGTGGGGTAAGGAGAACGACAGCACACTGCAGTGAGACTTAAGAAGCCATATAGATCTTGGCATAGGGACCTGACTAAGATCAGCAGAGAACTATTGAAATCTCCATTACAGATGGCCACTGCAACATCTGAGCATCCCTATGTGGGAATACTCAATTCACTTCTAGATTGTGGTGGAATGGACACCTGCTCAAGAAATCAGAACCTGCTCAGCAGTGGTGAGTCCACACACATGCAGGATCTGCAATGACAGAAGAGTGTCCAGACAGTAAATCTTATCTCTAAAGCTTTTCAATGAATCCTCTCTCCAAAAAGAGAAAATATAAATTCCCTCTGCTATACAAAGTACTTTTATTGCATTTATTTTCTCATACTTCTTTCTCACTAAGCTGCTAGAGATAAAGAACCTAGATCTTGCTATACTTCAAATGCTCAGATGTTTGCTGAGTAATAAATTTCTAACCCCTGTGCCAACACAAACCAGGCACTTACTGTCTAACAAACAGGCACTGCACCCATTCAGAAATGAGTATGAACCTTAATTCCATTACTTCCTCATCCAGTATCTCTGTACCTCAATTACCTCGACTTTATCTATTTAGTTAGTTAGTTAGTTAGTTAGTTTTGGTACTGGGGATGGAACCCAGGGGCATTCTACCTTCGAGCTACACTCCCAGCCTGATTTTTATTTTTTTTATTTTGAAACAGGGTCTCGCTAGGTTGATGAGTCTCACTACTTTCTGAGGCTGTCCTCGAACCTAGGATCCTCCTCCTGTCTCAGCCTCCCAAGTACTGGGATTATAGGCGTGCGCCACCACGCTCGGCTATCTATTGTATTTAAACCCAACTTCAAATCAGGGATAAGAATACCTACTATAAAAATTATAATTAAAAATGTTGAAAATATCTATATTGTTATATGGTAGGAGAAAATAATCTACACGAAACATCTCACATAGTCCCTGCATTATACTGTTTTCAGACATTTAGTAAACATTTAATTTCCTTCTGGTACAGTAATTCTTAACCTTTTTAGAGGCTTGTATACTTTTAGACTCTAAGGATAGTTAAGGTACCTAACTCTAAAAAAGTCTGCATATGTATGACACCAATTTTTCACACAATTTAGTGGAAGAGGAAGTACATGGACTATCTGAAGGCCATCCATGGACCCCAGATGAAGAGTCTTTGCTTAGCTGGGCATGGTGGCACACACCTGTAATCCCAGTACTTGGGAGGCTGAGACAGGAGGATTGCAAGTTCAAGGACAGCCTCAGCAACAAAGTGAGACTCCCAGCAACCTAGTGAGACCCTGTTCCAAAAAAAACAAAAGGCTGGGAGTATAGCTTGGAGGTAGAATGCCCCTGGGTTCAATCCCCAGCACCTCAAAAAAAAATCTTTGCTGAAAAATAAAATAAAATCACTTTACAGATGGGTCACCCTGCTTTCAAAATTCAATTTGCTACCTGAATTACACACATCATAGATCCAACGTGACAGGGTAATGCCTAAACATTTGAGCAAATCAAAGATTTGATCCATCTTTCATTATTGATACAGGAAGAGAGTGAACCAGGCCAGGGAAAACGGAAGCAACGCTTGTTAAGGGTCTACTGTGTGTTATGTGCCATATGCCACACTTAGCACTCTTCAGGTATCATCTCATCTCAGTTCCCATATCCGGATGGAATAAAGATAGTAATCCTAGTTGGGTGGAGTGAGGTGCACTTGTAGTCTTAGCTATTCAGTAGGCTGAAGCAGGAGAATCCTTTGAGCCTGAGATTTCGAGGCCAGCCTGGGTAATATAGCAAGACCTCATCTCAAAAAAGAGAGATTGTAATCCTAATATTAATGAGGAGAAAACTAAGGCTCAAAGAGATTTTAAAAGTGCTCCTTCCTTTTCCCTTTGTATAGATTCTCTGAAATGTCATTGATTAGAAGGCGATAACCTTATAGTGGGATTTTGTTTTAACCTCAGGGCAGTTTTCTACTTATGTAAAAGTCTATGAGTACCACTACTCAAAAAAATTTTTTCTCAGTACTGTACAACTCAAATGAAATAGCAAAGTACATTAGATGGTAAAACTATTTTAAAATCACAAATCTTATTCATAACTCTGGATTTTAAATGTGTTTTGTCAAAATAGCCTCGTTGTTTTCAATGGGTTTTTTATTTTTTGGGTGGTACTGGGGATAGAACCTAGGGGCATTCTACCTCTGAGTTACACTCCCACCCCTAAACAGGGTCTAAGTTGCAATGGGCCTTGTTAAGTTGCTGAGGCTGGCCACCAACCTGTGATCCTCCTGTCTCAGCCTCCCAAGTAATGGGATTACAGGCGTGTGCCACCATGCCAGGCTTCAATGGTAGGTTTTTAAATAAGGGTTGTAAAAAGGAACTTAGGAAATAAATGCCCATTGTTAAAAAAAATAGTCTTTTTAAACTCTTGTTTTACAATCTATCAAAAGTCAAACAAATAGTGGTTTAGCATGGGAATCCACTAATCTTGAATCTAAGTCAGTCTCCAACATCTTTCTGTTTCTCGTTATGCTTCAAGTCTTATAAATCCTGATGTATTTAAGGTGTTTTATTTCTGATACTTGAGAGAAAGTAAGAGCATATTGAAAAACTGTCAATATCCAGTAGATGATGTTATAACTTCCATAAATAATTGGCAATAAAACATTTTAAAATTTTCAAGGTCATAAAATCAAATTTACCTCTAATACATCAGAAGTGATGAGTTTCATTACACGATCATTTGGGTCCTTAAATTCTTCTGTAACTTCAGCTCGCTGAATTTTCTTCTTCATTCTATATGAAAGCTATATGATAAAATCTTTTAAAATGGATGCCTTTTAAAGGATTTTTTTTAAAAAGTACTGAAACATGCTGGGTGTTGGCAGTGCATGCTTGTAATCCCTAGTACTTAGGAGGCTGAGACAGGAGGATCACAGGTTCATGGCCAGCCTCAGCAACTTAGTGAGACCCTGTTTCCAAATAAAAAATAAAATAGGGCTGAGGGTGTAACTCGGAGGTAGAATGCCCCTGGATACCATCCCTAGAACCACACAAAAAAAAGTACTGAAATATAACCTAGCAGTAAAATTATCAGTAAACATGAACAAAACAAAGCAGCTCTAAGTGTATATTTGTTAAATATCTATTTTACAAAGATGACTAGACTTTTAAACTATCCCATTAGATATCATACCACATGCTTCAAATTCAGACGAGACTCAGAGAAGTTACACAATCTGCCAATTAATGGCAGAACCAGAACCAGTGCTCGTCAACTAAATGTCTCATGATTGAAGAAATAACAGATTGTAACAGAAGTTTCAACTTTTTACCAATGACATATTTCTTGGTCCTCTTTCAGTAAACCTCTGATATTTCAATAAAGACATGAGCCAGGCATGGTAGTGCGTGCCTGTAATCCCAGTACTTGGGAGGCTGAGACAGGAGGTTCACAGGTTCGAGGCCAGCCTCAGCAACTTAGGGAGGCTGTCAGAAACTTGATGAGACCCTGTTTCAAAATAAACAATAAAATAGGACTAGGGGTGTAGCTCAGAGGTAGAACACCCCCGGGTTCAATTGCCGGTACCACATACACACACAAAAAACGGCATGAGCAAATGCAGATACCAAATCTCATTTCCTCTTTCAACAATTTGCTTAATATATATCATCCAGAAACACACTGCATTCAAAAGCAGAGGTTTATACAGAATGGGAGAAAATCTTGTCAGCTGCTCTTCCAAGAAATGATTAATATCCACAATACAAAAGAACTAAAAAAAAAATTCTAGGCTGGGGGTGTGGCTCAGTTGTAGAGTGCTCACCTAGCATGCACAAGGTGCAAGGTCCTGAGTTCAATCCCAGTACTCCCCCAAAAAATCCAACTTCCACCAGGTGTGGTGGCACAAGTCTATAATCTCTGTACTTGGGAGGCTTGAACAGGAGGATCGCAGGTTTGAGGACAACCTCAGCAACCTAGTGAGACCCTATTTCAAGACAAACAAACAAAAAGGGCTGGGGGTGTATATCAGAGGTTCAATCCTCAATACCACCAAAATGAAAAAAAAAACTTTACACACATACGCACACCCCCCCCCTTTCTCTATCATTAAATGAGCAAATGAATTAAACAAAAGTTCTGAAAAGAAATACAAATGGCCAACAAATATATGAGGGAGAAAAAGAAGGAAAACAGATGTACTGGGGAATGAAGTTGACGAAATTATGTTATGTGCATGTACAAGTACGTAACAAGTAATCTCACTAAATGTATAATTATAATGCACCAATAAAAGAAATCTTACTTTTAAAACATAAAGAGGCTGAATTTTTGTTTGCAGGGAAAAAAGTAATCAAAAAACATTTTCTCTTATTTTAAGAAAACTACAAGCCAAGTGTTGTGGCATACACCTGTAATCACAGTACTTGGGAGACTGAGACAGGAGGATTACAGGTTCGAAGCCAGCCTCAGCAACTTAATGAGGTTCTCAGCAACTTAGTGAGAACCTGTTTCCAAATAAAAATTAAACAGGTGTAGGTGGGAGGTAGAATGCCCCTGGGTTCAATCCTTAGCACCACAAAAAAAAGAAAGAAAGCTACAAGTCATGAACATTATTGTCATTTCATTTTTATGGAGATTGAGGTGCTCATGGACAATGAAGTATAGCTGCTCATCTTGAAAAAACCAATCACTGTAGGCAACATACCAATTTAGGCATTGCAGTAAAGTGAAATGCTCTGTCTAGTCGAAGCTTCCTAAAAATGTAAGCTGCATCAAAATGTTGTGCATTTATCAAATCTTGCTGAAACTTTAAAACTTCATCCCAATCCTTCAGCGCAACTCTGATCTGCAACCAGAAATAGTAAAAAAAAAAAAAAAGTAAGTCTTTTTATCATAAATGTGTTATAATTTTTAAACACTGCCATTTCTAGGTAAGTCATTTTATTATACAAATATGGTACCTGTTTCACATTTCTGCTGGGGGAAAGCAACTCACCAAGTATTACCTTTTGTTTTGGTTGACACAGCTGGGTATTATATAATCCATACAGCAGATACAAAGCACCAACTCTGATCTGGAAGGTGTATGGAGGCAAAAAGTATCGCCAAGCCAAAGCTAAAGCTTCCTTTGTAAATGTGTTCTTTTCTAAATTTCTCATTTTACCACTGGAAAGAAAAAATAAAACACAATATAACTCATTAAGCAAATAAATGAACAAAAGCCAGAAGAGGTATATATTTATTTAAATATCAGTTGCTAATAACTGGATGAAGATTCCATATCTGATCCTTTCATGATTAAATCAAAGGCCAGGTGTGGTGGCGCATGCTAGTAATTCCAGTGCTTGGGAGGCTGAGACAGGAAGATCACAGGTTCGAGGACAGCCTTAGCAACTTAGTGAGACTCTCAGCAACCTAGCAAGATCCTGTTTCAAAACAAAAAAATAAAAAAAATAAAAAAGGACTAGGGGTGTGGCTCAGAGGTAGAATGCCCCTGGGTTCATGCCCCAGTACCACCAAAACTACATATAAATAAATAAATACATAAATAAGATTCAAGCACAAAGAAGTAATTTTCTGCTGTGCTTCTGACACTAAGGTACAAGCAACCAACCACTAGGTAAACATGATACAACTTACAAAAAGCATCAACTTAGCTGGGCGTGGTGGCACACACTTGAAATCCCAGTACTTGGGAGGCTGAGATAAGAGGATTGCAGGTTCCCAGCCAGCCTCAGCTACTTAATGAGGCCCTCTAAAACTTAGTGAGACCCTGTTTCAAAAATAAAGAATAAAATATAGGGCTTGGGGTGGAGTATTGCGCTAACTCCGGCAGACGATCTACTATGTGGTTCCTGCCACAGAAGGTCGCTGCTCCCTGCAGCTTCCTAACAAATAGTCTGTGGTTCCTTCCACAGACGGTCGCTGCACCAGGCAGCTTCCTGACAAATAGTCTGTGGTTCCAGCCACACACGGTCGCTGCCCAGACAGCTTCCTAAATTCCGTGGTTCCAGCCACAGAAGGTTGCTGCACCAGGCAGCTTCCTAACAATAGTCTTCTCGCACAAAACAACACGAAGTCTGATACAGTAATTTGCAAAAATAATTACATTTAATAATTGGGGGGTCGGGGAGGAGATAGAAATTCTCCTGGCCTTCTATAGCCAGGGCCTCATTTCTATAGGAATTTTAAAAGTTAACCAAATATAGAAATCAGCAATTATCACAGGTTACAGTAAGGATTAATCAAACAGAGATCAGCAATTATCTCAAGTTTCAGTAAGGATTAATCAAACAGAGATCAGCAATTATATCAGGTTTCGGTAAAGATGGTCAATGGCAAATATGTGACAAACTTAGGGGAAGGAGGGATTGACCATTACTGGGTGGAGATGACTTCAAAGATAGCACCTTGAAGATTACACCAGGTCCCTTGGAATGTGTCCATTTGCGGACAGATCCCACCCAGCCAAATACCATGTATCCAAACTGGGCTGGTCCAAGATGATAAACTCAGTGTGCCTCTAAGACAGGCCTCGGCTCTCGACAGTGGAGCTCGGAGGTAGAATGTCCCTGGGTTCAATCCCCAGAACCACACACACACAAAAAATCAACTTTACTTGCCAAATTGGAGAGCAAAGAAGGGCTTCAAATTATTACTATTTAAAGCAGCTTATTTTTTCTTTTTGGAGGTACTGAGGATTGAACCCTAGGACACTCTACTACTGAGCTGCACTCCAGAATTTAAATATTTTTTTTAACTTTGAGACAAGGTATCACTAAATTGCCAACGCTGGCCTCAAATTTTCAATCCTCCTGTATCAGCCTCCCAAGTAATTGGTATTACAGGCATGTACCCCTGAAAATATCTAATATTAAAATAACCATATTTGTGTTACAGAATCAAAAAGTGTGCAATCTGTCTTCTAAATTAGTTGAAGTTGGGGATGTTACAAAGAATTGATCAAATAAACTTGATTATAATGCAGCAGTTTCAATTTAGGTCAAAATTTATGCTAAGATAAAATAGTATTGTTGAGCTGGGTGTGGTGGCGCATGCTTGTAATCCCAGTACTCGGGAGGCTGAGACAGGAGGATTGCAGGTTCGCAACCAGCCCAGCAACCTCATGAGGCCCTCCACAACTTAGTGAGACCCTGTTTCAAAATAAAAAATAAAATAGGACTGGGGTGTAGCTCGGAGGTAGAAAGCCCCTGGGTTCAATCCCCAGTAGCAAAAAGAAAAAAAATATACAACCTTAGCTAAAATAAATGTCTCAAAGTGTATCATTTACACATAGAGAAATGTAACTGACACACTATACAAATATACCTAGGTTGAAATTTTCATTTAGTAACAGCTGTATAAAACAACAGACATTAGCCAGTAAACAGAGGCTCTATTATACCTATTGAGGAGGGAAGTGGGGCAAGTTGGCTTCTCAAATAATATTTCCGTATTAGGTAAAAATTGAGGTAACCCTAGACAAATTTTCCTGACATGTCACCTTTTCCCCAAAAAGGAGTACAGTAAAAGACCATATATTTTAGAAACAGGTAGACACAGTACATGACTGTAATCCCAGCTACTTAGGAGGCGGAAACAGGAGGATCACAAGTTTGAGGCCAGCTTGGGCAATTTAGTAAGACTCTGTCTTCAAATAAAAAAGAGCTGGGGCTGTAGCTCAGTGATAGAGGGCTTGTTTAGCATGTATGAGGCCCACAATTCCATCCCTAGTACTGCAAAAATAAATGAATAAATAAACAAACAAACAAACAAACAGGCAGCCATAAAGGTTTCAGTATTTGCTCTACCACCTTCTAAATGTAATCTGTAGGAAACTAACCTCCTTAAGCCTCAATTTCCTCACCTATAAAACATGGATAATTAATTATACCTGCTTTCAGAGTCCTATGGATTAAATAAATTAAGCTACAAATGAATTACATTTAGTAGCTATTTAAAAAAATCAGTTCTCCTTTCATTAGCTGAACAATAAATAACTCTACATCCTCCATCCCCTATAATTAACAATCTACACAGGTAATTAGATTACATCAACAAAGAGAAAAAAGAACTTTCATATTTTACTCAGCAAAACATAGTTTTAATCATAAGGTCTCATTCAATCAATTTAGCCTTTTCAATATTATATGTGCTATACTAATGGAAACACCAGATTCATCCAGTCACTGTCCTTGGGGATTTCAGTCTAGTGGAAATTAAAAAGTAATAATTATGAACATTTATTGAGCACTTGGAACACGTTTAAGATATATTAGCTCATTTAATCACCACAACTACATGAAGTGTTATCATTATCTCTATTTTACTTGCTCAGGCAAATAATTTGCCCCAAATCCCAGTTAGGGGACCCTGCATTCATTCAAAAATCACAGCTGGGCTCCATCATCTGTGCTCTTAACCACTATCCTATACTGCCTCTTCAACTACACAATCACAACAAAATGTGGTAATGAGATAAATAAGCAGGGTGCTATGGGAATTAAAATAGAACACGAACGTCTTAATCTAGAAAGGCAAGAGATTTCCCCGAAGAATTGTCATTTGGGCATAAATGTCAATGAGGAATAAAGTGGAAAAAACAGGGAGTCGGAGGAAAGCTCCAGGCTCAGGAAACACCTGTGGAGGGCCAAAGGCAATTGCTGGAGCTAGAAAATGAGTGCAGGAAGGAGCGTAGGAAAGAAAGCTGGAGCGATGGGCAGAGACCAGTCAACCAGGGTTACCAGCCATATTAGAGAATTGCAGCTTTATCCCGAAGGCAACGGGAAACACTGAAGGGTGGGACGTGACCTGATCAAATTTGCACTACAGAAAGACAATGTTGGGTTTGCACGGAAAATGAATTCACGCGTGCAGGATTTTGTCTTTGCTCGCGTGACTGTTGTGTGTTTTAAACATGGGCTCCTAGAGAACAAGACTGGAGGAGGTCAAAAGATAGTGGTCTGGGTCAGGGTAGAGGCGACAGCGATGAGTAAGAGTTTAGAAGGGAGGCCAGGCAGGGATGCGATCGAGGCCCGGTGAAACCAGCCAGGGAGGACAGCAGCTTTCGGAGACCGCGGCTCTCCGCCCTTCCCACGAGCATCCCTACGGATGGGAAGGAGGCAGGAAGAGAGGGCGTAGTGGACGAGAAACACCCACCAGAAGATGGTCCCGAACTTCATTTTCCTCCAGAGCTCCGTGAAGTCCTCGAAGCGCACGCTGTCCGTCTCCTGGAAGCGACTGAGCAGCGCCTCGCAGTCGGTCTGCAGGCCCGCAGGAGTCGCCATGGCCGCGAGGCCTGCAAGCCGCCGACCCACCGGCCACCGCGGTAGCCCAGGAAACCGAGCCGGCGCGCCACGCCCCCTGCGACGTGCCCACGCGCGCCCCGTGACGCACTATCCGGCGCCCTTAGCTCCGCCCTCATCCGGGCCAGAGCTAGCGCGCGTGGCGCTTATCGCGCATGCGTGAAGGTGCTGCCCTTTTCCCTGCGGAGCTCCCTTAAAATACTACGATCAGCCTTTTTAACTATTACTATTGGTTTTGTTGTTGTTGTTGTTGTTTTGTACTGGTGATTGAACCCAAGGGCGTTCTACCTCTGAGCTGCATCCCCAGCACTTTTTAATTTTTATTTTGAATCAGGATCTCAGTAAGTTGCTGAGGCTGGCCTTGAACCTGCAATCCTGTCTCAGTCCTTTTAATTTCAATGAAGAGGTTTACCTCTCAAGAGTACTGTGAGCCCCAAATGTATTTTAGGTATGCATTTTCCATTATCTTACGTAAATAAGCTTTACCCTTACTCTATTTTTTTTTTCATTTTTGTTAATTAGTGTTAAACCAGACATGGTGGTACATACCTGTAATCCTAGTACTTGGGAGGCTGAGGCAGGATTGCAGGTTCAAGGCCAGCCTCAGAAAATTAGGGAGGCCCTCTGCAACTTAGACCCTGTTTCAAAATTTAAAATGAGAAGGGCTGGGAGTGCAGCTCAGAGCTAGTATGCCCGTGGGTTCAATCCCCAGTACCACCACCTCCAAAAAAAAAACAAGATTGGTAGTATCACTTTTCTTTAAAGTGACCCTGGAGGCCTGGTGTGGTGCTGTATGCCTATAATCCCAGTATTTGGGAAGCTGAGACAGGAGGATCACAGGTTTGAAGCCAGCCTCAGCAACTTAGCAAGACCCTGTTTCAAAATAAAAAGGCCTAGGAATGTAGCTCAAAGGTAGAATGCCCCTGGGTTCAATCATCAGTACCAATAAATAAATAGGGCTGGGGATGTGGTTCAGTGGTGAAGCACCCCTAGATTCGATCCCCAGTACTAAGGAGAGGGAAAAAATGTGACCCTGGAGTGACAAATCAGCAACCCCAACCCCACTGATCCTGGAAAGAGGATCTAAAGAAGAGCATCTCTAAGGAAGTGGGCCCAATTCATTCTCCCTCTGATTGCTGAGACCCCTTATAGTCTATAACCACTTACTATGGTGTTTAATGTGTGGGTCTCTCGTCGTAGCCCTAGTAGTTTTCTCTAACCCCTCGTGAGAAGAGCAGTATTTCACACCTTTTTGTAAACAGCCCTCCAACCCTAACACACATACCTTTGCTACATTCTAGGACATAATTTAGCAGAGTATCTACTTGATGTATTCTTACTATTTGGCTGAATTGGCTCTCTTATGTAAACTACACCGCTTTGCTTCTCTCAGGAGCTAACTTTTGAGTAATAGTTTGTGCCTTAGACCATTTCTCTGATTACAAGGCATGCTATTTTTCTTTAAAAGTGTCCTGATGTGCCGGGCGTGGTGGCGCACGCTTGTAATCCCAGTACTTTGGGAGGTGGAGACCGAAGGATCGGGGTTCGCGGCCAGCCTCAGCTCTCTCGCTCTCGCTCTCTCTCTCTCTCTCTCTCCCCTTAGTGAGGCCCTCCGCAACTTCGTGAGACCCGGTTTCAAAATAAAGTATAAAAAATAGGGCCGGGGGCGTAGCACAGAGGTAGAACGCCCCTGCGTTCAATCCCCAGTACCACAAAAAAAAAAGTATCCTGATGTAATAGAAAAGCATCCTTTCTATCTGAGATGAATTCTCAGTTCACTTAACATTCTTAATCATTGTTCTTTTTAAATATTTTATGTAAATAGAAAATTTATGTGATGTTGAGATAAGCAGAGCAGAAAAAAGAATACCTGTACACCTTCTTCCTGTTTAAAAACCAACACCATCATATCAATTTTGAGTTCCTCTAACCCATTCCCGACTCAGCCCTACCTTAGTAACATCTACCTTGATTTTTCTCATTCTCTTGTGTATATTTTATCACATATGTATGTATATCTAAGCAATTAATTTCTTAATTGTCGTTGATTTTAAGTTTTATAAAAATGGTGTTGCAATTTATAATATGTATTCTTTTAATTGCTTTTTAAATTTAATAATGCTTCTAACATTCATTCATGTTGCTACTCATACCTGTAGTTCATTCATTTTCACTGCTGCCTAGTATTCCATTATGTTAATATAGAATTTATCCATTGTTTCCTCTAGAAATTTAGGTGGATTCTATATTTTGGTATTATAAACAGTTTTTTACGTCTCCTCTTAATTTATAAATAAAATATAGGTGACTCAATTAAATTTGAACTTCAGATCAACTAAAAAGGTATTCATTGTTTATCTTAAATTCAATTTGGGCGTGTTAGTCAGCGTTAGGTCACTGTGACAAAATACCGGAGATAACATATTTAAAAAGAGAAAAAGTTTATTTTTGCTCATAGTTTTCAAGCTTTCAATCCATGATTGGTCAGCCCCATTGCTTCTAGGCCTGTGGCAAGGCAGTAAGTACATCATGGCAGAATCATGGCAGAGGAAGCCATTCACCTCACAGTGGCTGGGAAGCAAGAAGAAACAGGAACGGGTGGGGGTCCCAAGATCCCCTTCAAGTGCACACTCCAGTGACTTGACTTCTTTGCTCTAGGCCCTACCTCCTAAAGGTTCCACCAACCTCCCAATAGCATCATGGCCTGGGGTCCAACCCTTTAATACCTGAGCTTTTGGGGGCATTTCAGATACAAACCATAGCAGCATACTGTAGTGCTGTTTGCTAAATATGGCAGTAGTACTTAAATGTTGCAGGAGTCTACTGTATACTTAGGAGTGGAATTGTTGGATGATGATAGTTGAAAATGTTTTTTTGTGTGTGTGTGGTACTGGGGATTTAACCCAGGGGCATTCTACCTCTGAGCTACACCCCCAGCCCTATTTTATTTTTTTATTTTGAAACAGGGTCTCACTAAGTTGCAAAGGGCCTCACAAAGTTGTTGGCCTCAAACCTGTGATCCTCCTGCCCCAGCCTCCCAAGTACTGGGATTACAAGCGTGTGCCACCACATCCAGCTTGCAAATGTTTACCTTTACAAGATATTTCCAAATGGTTTTCTAGAGTGGGTGAACTGATGTATACTTCTCTACAGTGTATGAGAGTTCCCACTTGAGCAATACCTTCTCAGATATTTAGTGCCTAAATGTAGTCTTATTCTACATTTCTCTGATTATTAATGTGTTATGAACCTTTACAAGTTCTAATTTTTGTTTTTGTTTTGCGGTACTGGGAATTGAACCCAGGGACATTCTACCTCTGAGCTACACCCCCAGCCCTATTTTTTATTCTTTATGTTGAAACAGGGTCTCACTAAGTTGCAGAGGGCCTCACTAAGTTGCTGAGGCTGGCTGTGAACCTGCGATCCTCCTGTCTCGGCCTCCCAAGTACTGGGATTACAAGCATGTGCCACCATGCCTGGCTACAAGTTCTAATTTTTTATTCATGTTCCTCTACTATGAAATGCCTGTTCATATATTTTATCCATTTTTCAACTGGGTTATTTGACTTTTTCATATTAATTTATAGGAGAACTGTATAGATACTAGATACTAAACTGACATTTGTTAAATGTATTACAAATATTTTTTCTCAATTTAAGATTTGTTTTTACTATCTTCATGGTGATTTTGTTGTTGTTGTTTTGATGGTGCTGGGGATTGAACCCAGGGCCTTGTGCATACTAGGCAAGTACTCTAATGATAGTGATTTTTGACCTACAGGAATTCTATTTTGGGCATTGCCAATTTTATAATCTTTTCTTTTTTTTTTTTTTTTTTTTTTGCGGTACCGGGGATTGAATGCAGGGGTGTTCTACCTCCGCGCTACGCCCCCGGCCCTATTTTTTATACTTTATTTTGAAACCGGGTCTCACGAAGTTGCAGAGGGCCTCACTAAGGAGAGAGAGAGAGACAGGGAGAGAGAGAGAGAGAGAGACAGGGAGAGAGAGAGCGAGAGAGCTGAGGCTGGCCGCAAACCCGGATCCTCCAGTCTCCGCCTCCCAAAGTACTGGGATTACAAGCATGCGCCACCACACCCAGTGTTTTTATAATCTTTTCTGATAAGGACTTTTGTACCTTATGGTCAACATACTTTCCTTATAGTTCATTATTAGTTAAGCTGATATCAATAGTATAACTAGTAAACCTTGAACACTCAGTGGCATAACACTAATGACGTTTCTTTTTCTTTCCCATTCTTCAATTCACAACAGGATGGGGTGGCAATCATCTGGGGACCCAGACTAATGAAATCTCTGCCATCTTCACCCGTTGACTTTCAAAGTCACCTTGAGCACAGACATGTGACCTGTAGAACTAGAATGGGAAGACTGCATGAGAGATTTTTATGGGCCAGGCCTGGAAGTGGTGTGCCTGCAAAAGGTGGTCGGATCCCTGCTGGATTGCAAACTGTTTAATATGCAAACAGATCTGCAAACTGTTTAGTACCTCTCCATCTCACAGTGGTATGGCAAGTGAGAATAAGTGTCTCTAAACTTTTTATGGTAAACTGACAGAATAATTTTATGTCTACTGAATCTAATAATAGAAACAATGGGTTTGTATTTTGTATGACTTTTTTTCTGTGTTACTAGGGTTGAACACAGAAACACTATACCACTGAACTACATTCCCAGCCCCCCCACATCCCTTTTTTTATTTCTAATTTTTGAGACAAGGTCTCACTAAGTTTCCCAGGCTGGCCTTGAACTTGCCATCCTCCTGCCTTAGCCTCCCAAGTAGCTGGAATTACAGGCATGTGCCAGCTTGATATGGTTTTTTTAAATGCCTTTCTTCTGGTAATTTGTCTTTATTATAAGTATCAGTGCAGGATAGATTGGGATGAAATGGCCGTTACCAGAGATCATTTGAGAAGCACTGATGTACACGGTTTCAGTCCACATTTCATTGGCCAGAACTCAGTCACACGTGCCCACCTAATAGCAAATGGGGACTGACCGGGCAGCGTCTTCCCAATGACAGCTCCAATCTATGGAGGAGGTGCACAAATCTCTGTGGGAGTGCCAGCTTTTCTGCTATAATTTTATTCCAAAAGTCTTAAAGTATTAATTTTTTTTTTTTTTGCGGTACCGGGGATTGAATGCAGGGGCATTCTACCTCCGCGCTACACCCCCGGCCCTATTTTTTTATGCTTTATTTTGAAACCGGGTCTCACGAAGTTGCGGAGGGCCTCACTAGGTAGAGAGAGAGAGAGATAGAGAGAGAGAGAGAGGAGAGAGAGAGGAGAGAGATCGTGTGCACGCGCACGCGTGCATGCACTGAGGCTGACCACGAACCCTGATCCTCCGGTCTCCGCCTCCCAAAGTACTGGGATTACAAGCGTGCGCCCCCACGCCCGGCCAATATTAAAAGTTTTCACTACTAATCCACTGTAATCTCTCCACAAATGACTTGTATGTATGGCATGGGTTAAGGATCCAATTCCATTTCTTCCCATATGATCATATGTATGTATATGTATTTTCCATGTGTGTAATTTTCCAACACCTGTTAGTGAATAGTCCATCCTTTCCCAATGCTCTGTAGAGGCTAAAGTCACTTCTGTCAAATATCAACTGTGCATGGCTAATTGCATGTACAAAACTGTAGGCTTTGTATCTTGTTTACAAATACTGTTGTTAAAATAACCATTTCCATTACAATGAGTATATAGCTACCACCGTGAGCCTCCTTACACCCTTAGCCCCCTCCCTCCACTTGGGCCTCCTTTGCTTTCCCTGGAGTCACCCAACCACTGCACAAAAATGGATTGGTTAGTCCTGGCACAGGAAGTGGCTTCCAGTACCCATGCCAGCTTGTTTCTGGGGTTATGACTTACTTCCAAAGCTCCATATGGATTTCACTATACTAATATCATATACTAATTACTACAGCTTTAAAAACAAAATCATATCTAGGAAGGAAATTCCTCTTATTCTTCTTCAGGAGTAGCTTTACTATTCTCAGACTTTTGCTATTCATATACATTTTAAATATGACTTGTTAAATTTCTCTAATAGTACCACTGGAACCTTGATTGGGTTACATGAAAGATTTATCAAATTGAGTATTCTTATCCATAAACATTTCTTTAGCATCTTTTTTTTTTTTTTTTTTTGCGGTACCAGGGATTGAACCCAGGGGCGTTCTACCTCCGCGCTACACCCCCGGCCCTATTTTTTATACTTTATTTTGAAACCGGGTCTCACAAAGTTGCGGAGGGCCTCACTATGGGGAGAGAGAGAGAGAGAGAGAGAGCTGAGGCTGGCCGCGAACCCGGATCCTCCGGTCTCCGCCTCCCAGAGTACTGGGACTACAAGCGTGCGCCACCACGCCCGGCTCGCATCTTTTTTTTTTTAATTGGGGATTGAACCCAGGGGCATTCTCCCTCTAAGATACACCTCCAGCCCTAAGTTGCTGAGGCTGATTTGAACCTACCATTGTCGTACCTTAGCCTCCCAAGTACTGCGATTACAGACTGTTCCACCACACTCAGCCACCTTTAGCATCTTTAATAAAAGTTTTATAATTTCCTTCCATGAACTTTTTACTTGTCTTTTGTTGGATTTTTCTTATATGCCTATGTTTTTGTGTGGCTATATGGTATAATTTACTTTCTTAAAATTTTAATTGCTTAATTCTATTATATAAAATACAACTGAATTTTATACCATGATCTAATATTTGGTACTCTTGTTAAGGATAATAATTCTTCTAAAGATCCTTTGAGGTTTTCTGTATAGATGACATCAGAAGCTATGAAAACAATTTTTCCTTTCCAATCCTATCCCCCCACCCCCATTTTTATGGTACTGGGGATTGAACTCAAGGGCATTCTACCTCTGAGCTATACCCCCAGCCCTATTTTATTTTTTTATTTTGAAACAAGGTCTCACTAAATTGCAGAGGGCCCCCTAAATTGCTGAGGCCGGCCACAAACCTGTGATCCTCCTGTCTCAGCCTCCCAAGTACTGGGATTACAAGCATGCACCACCATGTTTGGCTCCTTATTCCTTTTATTTCTTGTTTCACAGTAGGTGCTCAATGAAGACACTAGTAACTTTCTCATTTTAGTCACTTTACTTTTCAACTCTAGAGTTTCTATCTGGATCTTTTAAAATAATTTCAATCTATATTTTGTATTTGATGAGCTATTGTCATCATACATTCCCTTACATTCCCTTACATCTTCAAGTATGGTACTCTTTGAATACTTTTTTTTTTTTTTTTGCAGTACCGGGGATTGAACACAGGGGCGTTCTACCTCCGCGCTACACCTCCGGCCCTATTTTTTTTTTTATACTTTATTTCGAAACCGGGTCTCACGAAGTTGCAGAGGGCCTCACTAAGGGGAGAGAGAGAGAGAGAGAGAGAGAGAGAGAGAGACAGGGAGAGAGCTGAGGCTGGCCACGAACCCGGATCCTCCGGTCTCCGCCTCCCAAAGTACTGGGATTACAAGCATGCGCCACCACGCCCGGCTCCCGGCTTGAATGTTTTTAATGACTGCCTTAAGTCCTTGGCTATCTGGGCCCTCCAGATTTCTCTCCTTTTTTTCCTGTGTATGAATTTACTTTTCCTGTTTCTTTTTCATGTCTCATAATAATTTTGTTAAAAATGGCTGCAGCAATTCTGGATACCATTTCCTGTCCCACCTTTACCCCTAGAGCTTCTTGTTGTTATTCACTAGCTTAGTGGCTCGGTAGGGCAATTTTAGTGAAGTCCATTTCCCTCAGTGTGAGCCCTCTGATGTTGCTCCTCAGAGACAGCAGCCTTAGCCTTGTACACAGTCCCCCTGGGGTGACAGTGGTTTTAGAATGCTCTTTTCTCTTTTTTCCAGGTCTCTACCTTAATCTGCTGGCCTCCTTGGATATCACACCCAGCTATTAGCTTCCATGAATTGCTCTATTGTTTTTGGATAATGACCTGGGGCATAAATTGTCGCCCAGTCAAATCCAGTTAGATCCCTTGCAGAAATAGTTCTTGAGTTCAGTCCTCAGCTGGTCTTCTCAAGCCATCTCTGGTAATCTAGCTGGCCTGCAGATTAGTTTGTTACTCATACCTTCCTCATCTTACTTGTTTACCACCCTAATTGTTTTCAAGAGCACCTTTAGTCTTGAATTTTCCCATACTCTGTTCCAAGTTAGTTCCTCTGGGGAGAGCATCCAAGTTCTCTGTTTTTTTTTTTTGTTTTTTTTTTTTTTTT
>PVJS01010528.1:0-47814 GCA_004027185.1 Glis glis | reverse complement strand
CTTTTGGTCTTCATTCATAGCTAGTTCATTGTTATTTTTCACATTCATGCCTTTTTCCAAAACAAGTAACAGCTAAACCCATAATCTAGGGATGGGGAAGCATGCTCTGCACCTGGTGAAACAAAAACAAGAATGTGGGTATTGGAAAAGATACACAATGATGGAAAATTTTACAATCTACTATACTTACCCATTATGCAATATGATTACATTTTACCACATATTGCTTTTTTAGAACAATAAAGAAAAGTGACAATATTGAATTCAAAATCTTTATCAAATCTATCTTATAAGTTAAACCTAGCTTACAAAATTAGTTTATGCATGCTAGAAAATTTATTTATCTTTATTAGATTATTATTTACTATGCAAATATTGGTAAAATGTATATAATAATTCTACAGTTTATGCTTCCAAGGAATTTACAACTGATTGAGAAGCAATGACACAAACCTGAATAATAGTTATATCAAGCAAAACATTGTTATTAGTCCTAACAAATGCAAAGTACTATGGGAAGTCTGAAGAAGTGATAATTAGGCTTGGAGAGTAGGCTATCAGGGAAAGTTTTAGGAGGAGTTAACTTTTAAGTAGTTTTAAAGAAGGAGTAGGACTTCAAAGACAGTGCTAAAGGATGTTTCAGATGTGGGGTGACAGGAACAGCATAAGCAAAGACACTTGGGTGAGAACCTGCCATGTCCCCTGAAGCACAAGCCATGTAGACGGCTGCAGAGACCACATGCTGTGTGGGGCAAAGCACAGGGGTGAAATCAGGACACCCATTCCAGAATATCAAGTGATAGAGTGCCTGGGATGAAAGAATGGCTAGAACTAAGACCAGAAACAAGAGCACACATGGTCTTGTAAACCCAGTGTTTTAATGTGGCGTACCCCAAATGTAGACCATAAAGCAAAGATCTTGGAGCAAGTAGTGTGTTTGGAAGATAAGCACAGGAAGAACAGAGAGCTGGGAAGTGAGAAAGGAAAAATGGGAAGAAAACCAATCTGAAGTGTGTGTAATGAATGTGCTATACCGTAACTATTTCTCCTTTCCTCCAGGAGCTCCCAGGGCTGTTGTGGAATATATCTGAAGACCATCAGAGCAGTGAATGAACCTCTTATTTCCTGCCAACTTTCATTTCTCTTTCGTTTAGTGAGACTCTCGAGGTATTAACTCCTCAGTCCTTCCAGTCTGCTAAGGCTGAAATCAGTACTTTTCTATAGACAGGAAATGACCTCACACCAAAATCCAGGAAGGTCAAGGTATGCATCATCTAGGAAAAATATTAAAACACATGTGTTGGCACCCTATATTATTTATGGAAATACAGGAATGTGGATAACATTAAAAGATAAAACACAGAGAAATTTACTAACTTTAAGACAGTAGATGCCCATGGAGAGAAAGGGATGGAGAAAAAGGTTGCATGTGTTTTAATTGAATCTCTACAATTTTTATTATTTTAAAATCATATCTACAGTCAATATATCAGTATATAAGCATTTGTAAAATTGTGGCAGTACGATATATTTTTTAAAAAATTGTCATTTTCTATATGTTTGAAGTAGTATAGAATTTTCAAAATGTGTAAACTAAAGTAAAATACTTAAGAATGATGAAGGAAATTTGCTTAAAATACACAAATCACCGACATTTATGTCAGTAATTTGCACTATTTACAAAGAAATACTACATTGAAATTATAGTGAAATACAAATACAGCCAATTATTCCAAAGTTTTAATTACTGCCCTGAATTGATAATATTTGAACATGAATACGGTTATATATTACATATAAGTGAAATGCAAATTTCCTCAGGCCACAGAAGCCCAAATATATCAATAATTCCCATCTGTACTTATGCAAGACCTCAGTTCTAACAAGACACATGCTCCTCTACCCCTTCATCTGCCTCTTCTGGGAGGCCCTAGTTGATGCCTAAGAAGCTCACAGGGTAAAGTTTTCTTTTTTTCCTCTTATTATCCTCTGGCCTTACTTTTGTTCAGACACCTACAAGCAGTTGGGAGCAGCATTAGCTTGGATAGGCCAAGAAAAAAAAAAGCCTTCAAGATGCTGAGGTGTTACTAAATGTCCTTCATTCTTTTCCTAGAATCTCATTGGCCTATGTACCTGGAGTCTTAGAGCAATTTTTTTTTGTGTGTGGTACTGGGGATTGAACCCAGGGGCATTCTACCTCCAAGCTACACCCCTAGCCCTATTCTTTTTCTTTACTTTGAAACAGGGTCTCACTCATTAAGTTGCGGAGGGCCTCACTAAGTACCTGAGGCTGGCCGTGAACCTGCGATCCTCCTGTCTCAGCCTCCCAAGTACTGGGATTACAAGTGTGTGCTACCACGCTTGGCTTTAATTTTTATTTTAAAACAGGGTCTTGCTAAGTTGTCAAGTCTGACCTCAAACCTGCAATCCTCCTGTCTCAACCTCCCAAGTACTGGGATTACAAGCATTTGCCACCACACCTGGCTCTTAGAGTGCTTTTTATAAAAGTGACAAAAAGAGGTAAAGCCTATTTTGGAGAGTGGCTTAGAAACAGACATCACCATGTCCTCCTTGGTTGTTATCTAAATAAATATTTGAAGATGTACATATTGTGTCAATTCAAGCAAGAGATGACTAGCAAACAGGAGTGGGAAGTCTGTACTACCAATTCATTAGATACCATTATCTACCTGCCCATGTAGGCTCAACTGATTTGCCACTCAATGCCTAAGACTATAATATCATCTTCATTTGATAATTCAACAAACCCTTCCTTTTTTTTTTTCAACAACAAACCCTTCCTGACCATGACATGCAATTTGAGGACAGTGCCTTGTGTTATATAAACACTTATCTAATACAAATACTTTAGTATATTCAGGAAACATAAGTAGCATAATTTATATTTATATAATTTATATCTTACTTTTCATTCCTAATAATGTTGATGTTGATGTGGTAGTTAGAAGCAGCTTTAAATTGGGGGGGGGAGCTCAGTGCCATAGTACCCAAATTAATTATTTGTTGTTAAGGAGAAGGGGAAGGTTGGGAAGTATACTAAGCACTGTTTTCTTCTTTACAGGCTTAATGAGAGAGAATGAAGAATCTTTAATGCAAAACTAAAGAATGCAATATGTGGATAACCTTTCTGAATTGTATCATTGCTGTTAAATCATTGCCAGAACTAAATAAAGCTCTGAGTTCTTCACTGAGGCTGTAAACTAAAATTATAGTAGATATGCAGAGAGGCCATTTGAATATTTCTGACAAAGATAAGCTGTGAAATGAGTTGATGCTTCTGTTGAAAAGGGATAAAACCACTCTACTGGCGAGGCATTTATCATTACAAGAAAAAAAGTATCAGTAATTTTATTCCCCATTCTGAGATTATCACTCACAGCTATGGTCTCTGTTATTGCAATAACAAATTGAGAAATAATATTTCCCCCAGGAAAATGTGGGATGTTTTAATGTTTTATGGCAGAAAGACATTTTTGCAGACATTGCAGAAAGCTAATGTCTCCTTTAAATTGGGCCATAATTCAAAGAGAACTATGAAATGCAGCTGCAAAAAGTCAGCTAAATAAGTAAGCTTCTTATGCTTTCTACTTTATCTCTATAATATTTTTTATTTTTGTTATTGTCGTCCACTTTGTGCGGACAGGATGCAGTACAGTTTGTTTATATCACATATGTCATTGGATAAAGAGAAATTAAGTATCCCTAAATAATGGGACATGAGGCTTGATAATAGAGGGAGAGTTGTGGATACTCAGTACTCCACTTGCATTTCACTATTTTTCATGCATTAGTCCATTCATTAGTATATAAATGCATATTGAATATTATTCATCAAGCATTAAACTAGAGACTTGATATACTTTGTGAAACAAAGACAGGATCTTTTCTGTGATGGAACCAAAAATTGGTAGATAATACTGGCAAAAGCAAGTAAAGTAAAAAATAAATACTATATGATGAAAATCTGCAATAAAATGTGAAAGACAAAATAAGACTGGATTATTTTAGTGAAGATGTGTCTATTTTAAAAATGTTATTTTTCCACAGTATTTGCTTTTTTCCTAACATAAGTAGAATTTTGCTATAGTTCAACCAGTTATATATTTACACATTTAGTATTTTAAAGTAATTTACATATATTCCATATATTTAGAAAAAGTATAAAATGAATGGAATAGTTCAAAGAGGCAATATTAGCATTTAAATTCTCAATGTAAGAAGTAGCAAATTAATAATATATGTTATGACTAATCTATATCCTGCCACCAGAGTATTACCTCGTCTGTCTCCCCAGAGGTGATCACTATTGTACTTATTTCACTATTTTTACATCTCATTATATTTTAATAACTACTTGCTTAATATCACTACCTTAAAATTATAAAAATGGAATAATAGTGCATGTATTATACAGTGATTTGCTTGTTTTACATAATGTTATGTCTTTATAGCCTCTCCATTTTTACTTACGTAGTTATTGTTTATGCATTTTAGTGTTACGTTGTATATTTTGTTTTTACAATTTGCTTTAATAGATGTGTAAACTGTTTTCCAAATTTAGGGAGAGCAGGGCAACTTTGAACAATAGTTCTGTGAATATTTTCGTACATGTACCTAGGGGCATATGTATGATAATTTTTTCCAGAACATACTTAAAAGTGTTATTACTAAATCACATATTTAATTTTACTAGGTAATGGGAAAGTTTAATACAGAAAACAAAGATATGTAATGCACAACAGAAGTTGAAACTGATATAATCTTCTTAATAGATGCAACAAAATTTGACAAAATTAAGCAACCATTTATTAAAGCAAGCAAAATTAGCATAATGAAAAATAATGGAACTTCATTACATGATAAGAGGTCTCTTCAATAAAAACTAAAGCAAACACTTCTTAAACACGTTCATCATTTCTATTCAGTATTTTATTGGAAGTCATGAAAAGAAAAGGCGATGAAATGTAGAGAAACTGGAAAAAATAAATTAGTCATGTATCTTAGATCCTTTTGGACTTTCTGCATAACTACTCCCATAATTTGAAAATAGTGGAATTTGTGTTTTTCCTTTTCAAATGTTACATATTTTATTCTCCTAGTAATGTGCTCTACAGACATCTTTTTCAAATATAAGGATATTCCTTGTCTATGCATATGACTTAAAATTTTGTATAAAATTTACCTCTCACATCAATATTTGATTGAATAGAAATCTGTGTGAATTTCCTGAGCTTACTATTTCTTTCTTTTGTGTGTGTGTGTGGTACCGGGGATTGAACCCAGGGGCATTCTACCTCCAAGATATACCCCAGCCCTATTTTTTTATTCTTTATTTTGAAACAGGGTCTTACAAAGTTGTGTAGGGCCTCACTAAGTAGCTGAGGTTGGCCACAAACCTGCATTCCTCCTGTCTCAGCCTCCCAAGGACTGGGATTACAAGCGTGTGCCACGCCTGTTTCTGAACTCACTATTTCTGCTATGAAAAAATTTAAACTGCTCATTATTTTTAGCGACAATAATTCATTTCATATTTTAACATTTTTTGAATCATTTGCAAAAAGTTATATTTTAAAGGGGAATATTTTTCAAAATTACATTTATCAGCTTTAATATATTAATGATACTTATTTTTATTAGTTCTGTGGTTATGTCTCCTTTTGAATTCATATTATTGCTTATCTTTGCTTTCTCTTTTAATTTTGATGAGTCTTCAAAATACATTTTACTTTATTTGCCTTTTGGACAACTCATTTTATTCTATTTTCCTTTATTTTGTACTCTGAGCTCAACATTTTATAGTGCTTCTTGTTTCCTAAAATAAAGATATATATTCCCTTCTAAATACAACTTTAACTCTCCTAAATTTTGATGCCTAATGCTTTAATTATTATTAATGTTTTTGTGGTACTGGGGATTGAACCCAGGGACATTCTACCTTTTAGCTAAACTCCTAGCCCATTTAAAAATTTTTTTTTTAGTTTGGAACAGGGTCTCACTAAGGAGCTGAGGCTGGCCTCAAACCTGCAATCCTCTTGTCTCAGCCTCCCAAGTACTGGAATTACAGGTGTGTGCCACCACACCAAGCTTATTATTTATTTTTATTGCTTAATTTTCATTTTGATTTTTTACTTGTGATTTACATTTCAAATATACTTTTTCCAGTTCTTGAAAATTAATTTCTTATTTAGTTGCCTTTGTTTAGAAAATATTGTCTGCATAAATACAAATATTTAAACATACATTACACTAGAACATTAAGTTTTCCCTAATTTGATTTTTGCCCTCATAATCACTTAACCCCTAGTGCTTCAGCTTTCATTTCCTGCCTAGTCCTTTATAGATTCTAACGTTAACACTACCTCAATGGTTAATTGGGAAATTGTTCACTATTTTTATTATGGCTTTACTTATTTTTTTCAGGAGAAATTTAATAATATCTATTCAGCATGGGGGCATGGTTTCAAACCACATATTTACTTTTTATGTAAAACAGAAGTCTGATGAGCCAGTTTGTATTTAAGTGACTGGATTTAATTTCATTTGTTTCTTTCCTCTGTGTACATATTTCCTGTTCATTCATTTATTCAACAAAACTTTATTGACCCCTACTATTTCCAAGACACTGCCATATAGACTGGTGAAATAACTATAAGCATTCAAAGTTGTGAAAGACAGAAAATAAATAGTATATTAAATAAGATATTGGTCATTTACAAGTCCTGGGAAGAAAAATAAAACAAAGTAAAGGAATTCTGTGTGTGTTTGGGATGGGGGGGTTGTTAAATATACATGTGACAATTTCTCCAAAAAGTCATACTTGAGCTGAGATCTTGAAAGGTCGATTTGAAAGAGCCATGTGTTATTTATAGGAAGTGATCCATCTGACAAAGATAATAGTACAAAGATCACCAGGCAGGAAGACTCTTGACAAGTTAAAAGTGAAGGGAGACCAGGATTGTTATGTCTGAAGAAAAGTTTGACAAGTCAGGATAAGGTAGAAGCAATAGCTAAATACCTACATGAGGGTATCTGTCTCTTGTTTAAAACTATTAAACATTTTTTTGTGTATATTTCTGTCTGTCATTTAATATTTTATAGGAAAGGGAAAATTATTTCTACTCCTGCTAATTTTGCTTGTTTGTTTGCTTGTTAAACCTTTCTACCTGTTTGAGTGATTATGTGAGATTATTTCTTAAATCTTCAGAAATCAAGCATCTTGCCAGACTTCATTAATTTTTCCAGGAATAGGAAGAGTACTTTTGACCTAGAGTTTCAAGTAATTTTTAACATAGAAAGAGATGTTTCTGTTTTGTTACAGATTTTGTTTATTTTATCTGTCTGTTTATTGCAATATTATATTTGTAGTTATGTTCTTTTCTCATTAATTCTTGGTTTTAATTATTTTCACTTTTCATATTTGTCTTATTTTACTGCAGTCATTTTAAAGGAATTAATAGTTTATCTTCTAACATTTATATTCCCCTTTTATTGGTTTCCATTTAACATTATGGGCTTCAATGAGAGTTATAATCACTATTGTGTTTTTAAGTTCCATATATTAAATTCTTAATTAGGTCAGTTCTCTCTGCAACTTGCTTCTCAAATTTATTTCTTTGCATTTCTGTTTGCTCTCTTATGTTACACTGTTTTATTTTATAGAAACAATATAATTTTATATTTTCTTGAAAATTCAGAGTCAGTCTTTGTTAATACTTTTTCTTTCTGCCTCAGTTTTTATTCAGAAGCATTACTTTCTTAGGTTTTTTTCTTTAGGTTCTCCCCACATGCCACTCATTCTGCTACAGTACATTTTTCACTTGCTTTAAATTTTATTATTGTTGCTTATTCATATTTAAATGAGAAAATAAATATTCAAATACTTATTTTCAAATATCAATGTTGTGGAAATTTTGTTTTTAAATAATCTTTCCCCCATTACTTATTTACACATGCTATCCTGGGAAAGAGCAGCATGAGAGGGAGAAGAGAAAGAAAAACTAAAATTCAAGATATTTTTCTGAAGCCATTGAACTCTAGACTGCTTAAATTCAGAAATATATAATAGCAAGTAATATACTTTCTAAGAATATAAAAATGCCAAATCCATATCTATTCTCATCACAAAAAAAACACCAAATTAAAAACTTCTTAGACTTGTGATACTGTGGAAGACATACTAAAATGTCATGGCAATGAGATAACTGAACCATTTTTCAAATTATATAACATTTACGAAAGAAATTGAAAAATAAGCTAACATATGGAGAGATATCCTTTTTTCATGGACTGGAGTACAAAATATTTTTGAAATGTCCATGATACCTAAAGCAATATATTGATTCAATGGATTTCCTACTAAAATTCTAAAGTCATTCTCTAAAAATTCCCATGGAACCACAAAACAATCCAACTAGCTAAAGTGTTATTGGGCAAGAAAAACAAAACTGGAGGCACCACGCTACATGATTTCAAAATACATTCCTATTTATACAATCAAAATAACATAGTACTGGCATAAAAACAGACCTATAGACTAACAGAACAGAATAGAAAGAACAGAAATAAGTTCACACATTTATAGTCAACTAATCTTTGACATTAGTGCCAAGAGCACACAATGGAAAAAAGATAGTCTCTTTAATAAATGGAATAGTATAACTACACTAAGAAGAAGAAATTCAGCCCATTATCTCATACCATTTACATATTCAACACAAAATGCATTAAGGACTTAAATATAAGACCTGAAACTATAAAAATCCTAGAAGAAAATATAAATTGCTTTTGGGCATTAGTCCAGGGAAGGTTATATGGATATAATCCCAAAGCACAGGCAACAAAACCAAAAATGGACAAATGGGATTACATTAAACTAAGAGTTCTGAACTGCCAATGTAACAGTTAACCATGTGAAGAGACAATTTACAGACAGGGAGAAAATATTTACAAAACTCTGCATCTAAATAGGTTGATATGCAAAATATATAAAGAATTCAAATGACTTAATAGGGAGAAAATAAATAACACCATTAAAAAGTGGAAATAATATCAAAATAGATATTTCTCAAAAAAAAGAAAAATAACCAACAGATATATGAAAAAATGCTCAACATTACTACTAATCACAGCATTGCAAATCAAAACCACAGTGACATATTATGCCTTTTAAAATGCTGCTTCATAACAAGCAATATTTGTGTGCTATAATCCCCAGTATTTAAAAGCACTGTCTTGGCGCTTTGTGGATGTCATTTGGCTGGTGCCTGCCTTCCATGTCATGTAATGTTCTGCCCTGTGGGGATCAGGAGGAACTTGCTCCCTCCCCAACTATGCCATGACACCAGTTCTGTGTTCATTATCCCTTTTAGATTTTCATGGTCAGATAAAAGGCTCCTCTTGAATGTAATTAAGAAAGGGAATGGAAGCTGATCCCAAATAATATGGGTAACATTCTGAGTATCTAAATTTTAGTGACATAAGAAAAAAAATTTATCAAGGGAAGATAGAAAATGCTTTTTGAAAAAGCTTTTATTGGTGTATTATACTCTCACGTCAGTTCATAGTGATAGTGATATACAAGAAAATATTTTTTGATACATAGGTATATTATCAAGCTTCAAATAATTTATGGAAATGACCCTATGCTGCTTCTGTATTATTTTATTTTATTTTTTTCTCAGTGCAAACTGGATTTTTACCAGAGAAAGTGTTCTCATCTACCTTCCCTTATATGAAATTTTAAAAAATAATTGTAAAAAGCACACTTAGAAATATTTATTTAGAATCATTCTTTCTTCAAAGTTCATGTGGCTAATTTTTATACCCACTTTTAAATAAACAAATCCCCACTGACACGCATTCAGGAGAATATTATGTGAAAAGTGTTGGTGCTTCAAGGACTGTGCCAATCAAACACACACCTGCAATTTGCAGGGCTCACCATTGCAACTTTCCATGCAAGGAACATGTATGAAATCACCGTTGCTTTCCCTGTTGATGCTGAGTTACCACGTTTGCCATGTTCTGCAAATGAACATTGTAAGACAGAGCTATTGTGAGGGAAGATAGAAGCTCATCATATTAGTTGCTCTTGAAGAGATTCACAAGCCATGTCTATTAGTTTCTAGCACTATTCCAAAGCATTTTCCCAAACTCACCTGCTTAAACAGCATGAATTTATTTTCTAACAGTCTCTGTGGATCAAGAAGCTAAGAATAGCTGAGCTGAGTACTCTGAAAAGCTGCCATTAAGGTTTTGGCCAAGGATGCATCTCATCTGAGGTCCAACTGGAAAGATCCACTTCTGAGTTCATTCAGGTTCTTGGCACAATTCATTTCTTGTGGTTGTTAAAGACTTTTTTTTATGACTTTCAGCTGGAGGCTGCTTTCAGCTCCCAGATTTGATTCCAGTAAGACAAATGCTACAACTTTGTATAATGAAATCATATTATAGTTTACATGTAATCAGGTACCTCTGCTACATTTTACTCATTAGAAACACTAACAGGACCCAAACACTCTAAGGGGGGCACCATGCAAGGGAGGGGACATCAGGGATTGAGACAGTGGCAGCCACCTTTAGCATGAGCCTACCTCACAGTTTATTCATACATTTTATATGCTCCCCTTCCAATCATATTCAATCTGGTGAAAACAATGTCTAACCATACCATTTGACACAATAATGAATTGAAACTTAAACAAATGAATATGTCTTAGATACTCTATTTATCCCATGTCATAATCTAAAGGAAACTCAGAAAAGATTTCTTTCTATAATTCTCTATATTGAAACTCAATTAACTTTATTCACACAAAGATGGAAGAAAAGTCTTAAATGACAATCATTTGAAACAGCGCCTATATAATATAACAGAAATAATCTGGAATAGACAACCTCACATACCAATAAAGAATTAAATCATGCAATTCAGTGGAATAAAATTGTGTAAAGCTTTGAATTTATTAGATTTTCAAATCTATAACATGATAGTTTATATCTCTTCCCAATGCAAAATAAAATAAATATTATCATGATCAATTTATATCACATTTCAAATAGTTAAATAAGGCCTATCTATTAGTAAATTCTTTTTTTTGTTGTGTGTGTGTGTGTGGTACTGGGGATTGGACCCAGGGGCATTCTACCTCTGAGTTACACCCCCAGCCCTTTTTATTTTTTGTTTTTTGTTTTTTTTTTTTTTTTGAAACAGGGTCTCTCTAGGTTGCTGAGAGTCTCCCTACTTGCTGAGGATGTCCTCAAACCTGCAATCCTTCTATCTCAGCCTCCCAAGTGCTAGGATTACAGGTGTGCTCAACTATGCCCAGCTTATTAGTAAGTTAATAAACAAAGTAGACTGTAAAATATGTCTTCAATTTTTGCTCAAGTGAACTCAACAATCCTGACAATGAATACAGTTTTTGTTTACATTTGTCTGAACTATAATTTTTTGAATATATAATTTGCAGACATCATAAAATATATCTATTATTTTTCTTGTGTTTTCTATATGCATATCAAATTTAATCATGTATCCAAATCACCTCTGCCCCCATTTTCCTTGACCTAACAACATCTTCTGACTGTACTACAAGAAATGTATTTTACTATATATAATGTCTTGATTTCCCAATGTCCTTCTCTACATAAAACTGAGAAAAATATATTTAATTAATGTAAATTGATTTTGTATTTTCTTATCTAAAACACTTTAGAGGGTTTAGGTTCCTTTAGAGGTAAAATCCTAATTCATTAACCTTGTTTTTGTGGTCCTATATAATTAGACATTCTGTAAGGGCTTCTCTGCTTCTTTTTTTATATAATACTTTTATTGTTGCATTATAGTCTCACATCATAATGTAATTCATAATGATAGTGACATACATGCACACAGCACCTGGTGGACTTTCCCTTGGCTCCCTTGTGCTAAAGTAGTATGGTTTTCTTCCAACTGATCAAAGAGCTGTCCTCTTACCACCTCACTAGCCTTACACATGACATTCTCTTGCTCACAACACTCCTATTATTCTTCCTTTGGATTACTCCATCTCATTGTTCAGGTCTCAGGATATAAATAACATCACAGTAAAGATGATATCAGTTGCTGATAGATTTAGCAGCTTAACATTGGTAAGATGTTTCATTATGATAGGCATTTGGAAACAGGGCCATCTCTGGAAGATAAGCTAAGTATTGTAAATACATATAATTTAAAAGCAGATATGGTATGATTACATTGTAAACAAATCATAAATCTATGTTATAGGAACATTACATAACTAAAAGGAAACAAATCCTCTAGAAATTATATTTTACCCTGTAATTTATCATTCCTGAATATTTTGTTTATATTCATATTTTATATAAAACCATTTAATAATATTTATACTGTTTCCAAAATAACTTTTTAAAAGTACCAAATATTAAATATAAAGCTGTATTTCTGTATATTGAAGATCATATTGAAATGCGACTTCACTTTGTTATACTTGAAAAATACCCTATGAATCATAATGTATTTAACCCACTACTTTTGATGGAAAATTTCCCTCCAAATTGTGTTATTTTAAAGAATACTGCATTGGATATTCTTGTAGGTAAACATTTTTGGTTGTACTTGTTTTTTCTTAAAGATCATTATCCAAAGATTAAACAGGTGAATCAGATATCATAAACATTTTAAGCTATCTGTAGTTGTAATACAAATTTATATCCTAATCAATAGATTGTAACACAATTTTGAAGCATTTAAATTTTCAATTACTCATACACCTGAGTTATTTGTAGAAGGTTAATCAAAATGAACGGAAAAATGCCAAATTACAGTATTAATTTCAGAAGAATTGTTAAATACCTTGATATTTTATATCCCTTCCCAGTGCAAAATAAAATGCATAACATAATTATTAGTTTATATCACATTTTAAAGTTATATAGACTATGCAGTTCAAAAAGTTATGTTGTAAAAAAAAGAAAGAACCTGGTGGTGGTGGCACATGCCTATAATCCCAGTACTTAGAAGGCTGAGACAGAAGGATCACAGGATAGAGGCCAGCCTTAGCAATTTAGCAAGACCCTAAACAACGTGGGGTGTAGTTCAGTGGTAGAATGCCTCTGGGTTCAATCCCCACTACTCCTGCATCAGAAAAACCCCAAAATGAAGAAATGCCAATTGAGAAAGGACAAACAGCTCATTAACCACCCCCAGAGTTAAATTAACTTGATAATTTTGCCAAAGTCTCAGATCCTCTGCTCTCAAAATATGATTTTGACAGGACACCAGCAGCAAACCCATATCTCAGGGATAGAGTCCACTTATTTATGTGTAGATGACCAGTGGATGAAAAGAGCATTCTCTTTCATGAAGTTGACAGACAGACAACCAGGTACACTCCCATGAACCTTCTTGCTTGTGTTTTCTTTCCTAATGGTAGACCTGCTGAGAGTGTCAAATTTCAATAAGATAAAAATAGCAGTTTTGTAGCATGAGATTTATGTGTCATGCTGATATTTCCAGAAATCTGGGACAGTGAAGCTGACCATTGCACAGGGAGTCAATGCATAGAATGTAGCCTCTTTTGAGCCCTCGAAGATCAGAGGGTTATCAGATACTGTTGAAAAGGTTGGAAAGTTCAGTGCTCAAAATGACTTCCTCTTTCCTTTGAGCCAAATGTTCTCAAGAAAGTGTATGTGCTTTGCCAAGTTTGTCACATATAGATGGCACATTTAACGTTTTATTTCTAAAGGAGTTCATAACAGTTTTAATTTCACACAGTTTTTTCTAGGCTTACACGATATTGTTCTATCTCAAGGGAATACAACTTAATTAATATAATTACCTGAGTAAAATAAGATTCATAAGAGAAATATTGTGGGAACAGGCTTCCCAAAGAACTTTACATGATTATTTTTTCCACTGTTTTAGATTATCTACATTGATATTACACTTCATTAATATAGACTACCTATAATTGGCAGTATTGATTAATATTGATGCCAAAAAAGCAGAAATTTACATGACTAAAAATTGAATTTATGACAAACTGTTGTGCATAGGAGTAAATATTAAGCTAATTTTAAAGTAACACATTAGTGAACAGTCTGACAGAAAACTGTGTAAATAATAGATATATAAATTTTTCCACTGTTTCATTGAATAATAAAGACACTGACCTTGGTAATCAATAGTTTATTTCTGATTTCCACAAGTAAAAGTGTTGGAGAAACAAAACATTAAATTTTCAGCAGAAGAAATTAAAGTTGCATCAGAAATCAAGATTATCAGTTGGTGTTTACTGATTTCAGATTATGTCATAAACTGTTTAATGTAATTTTGCCATATAACCCATTTTCTTATTACATAAAAAGGCTAATATAATTTTAAAATATAGCTCATTCTAATTTTTATATACTTTTATTGATGCATTGTAGTCTCACATAATAATGTACTTCCCAGTAATAGTGACATACACGCACACAGCACTTGGTGAGCTTCCCCATCTGCACCCTCCTTACTCCATCCCCTTCCACAAACAGCATTGAGATTGGCATTGGTATTATCACATATGTACATAATATCAATGGAAGTGCCTCCTTTGTTAATTATTGATTGTTGTTTGACTTCTTTTTTTAAATATATGCATTTATTGGTGCATTGTAGTTATACATTTTGATAAGTGTTTGACTTCTTGATGATTGCCATTCTAATAGGGGTTAGATGAAATCTCAGTAGTTGTGATTTGCATCTGCCTGATTGCTAATGATGTTGAAAATTTTTTTCATCAAGGATATTGGTCTATAACTTTCCTCTTTTGAAATATCTTTGTTCTGTATTGGTATTAAGGTGATGCTAGCTTTATAAGAGTATGGAAGAATTACATCTCTTTCTATTTCATGAAATAATTTGTGAAGGCTTGAGTTTAGTTCTGTAAAGATCTTGTAGAATTCACATGGGAATCCATCTGAAACTGAACTTTTCTTCAATGGAAGGCTTTTCATTGTTGTTTCTAGCTCCTTTCCTGATATTGGTCAGTTTAGGTGTTCTGTACCCTCTTGGTTCAACTTAGGTACATTGTACATGTATTTCTTTTATGTTTTCCTGTTTATTGAGGCATAAATTTTCAAAATAGTTTCTGATGATCCTCTGAATTTTTCCACTGTCTGTAATGTTGTCTTCTTTTTCATTTCTTATTTTAGTAATTTAGGTTGATTCTCCTTTTCTTTCTTTTTCTTTTCTGGTACTAGGGATTGAACCCAGGGGCATTCTACCTCTGAGCTACACCCCAGCCCTATATTTTTATGCTTTATTTTGAAACAGGGTCTCACTGAGTTGCAGAGGGCCTCACTAGGTAGCCGAGGCTGGCCAGGAACCTGGATCCTCTGGTCTCAGCCTCTGGAGTACTGGGATGACAAGCATGTGCCACCACGCCCAGCTGATTCTCTTTTTTTTATGGGTAGGTTGGCTAAAGGTCTATCAATCTTATTTATCTTTTCAATAAACCAGCTTTTTTGTTTTGTTGATGTTTTGTATTGTTTGTTTGTTCTCTAATTCATTGATCTCTGCTGTGATATTATTTCCTGCCATCTACTGGCTTTGGAATTAGTTTTTCCTATTTTTTGAGGGTCTTGAGGTGTACCATTTGGTTGTTTATTTGGTGACTTTCTGTTTTTCTCATGCGGGCATGTAATGTATAAAATTTCCTCTTAAAACATCCTTCAAAGGGTCCCATTGATTTTGTTGTGTCTCTATTTTCTTTTAATTCTATAATTTCAGGAATTTTTTATTTCTCCTCTTATTTCTTCTATGACCCAGCCCTCATTCAAAAGTGTGTTATTCAATTTCCATGTATTTATGCAATTCCTTTCGGTCTTCCTGTTGTTCATTTTTACTTTCATTCCATTATCATCTGAAAAGATACAGAATATTATATTTTTAATTTGCTGGTACTTGCTTTGTGGCCAACAACATGATCTATTTTTGAAAAGGTTCAGTGAACCACTGAGAAGAATGTGTATTCAACTGTTGTTGTTTGGAATATTTTGTATATGTCTATTAGATCCATTTAGTTTATAGTGTTCCTTAGATTTGAAATGTCTTTACTAATCCATTGTCTGGAAGATCAATCTAGTGGTGTAAGTGGTGTGTTGGAGTCTACCAGTACTATTGTCTTGGGTCTATATGAATCTTAATGTCTGGAAGAGTTTGTTTTATAAAGTGTGTGTACCCATGTTTGGGGCATGAATCTTTACTATCATTATATCTTCCTGCTGAATTGTTTCCTTTATTACTAAGAAGTGACCTGCTTTGTCTTTTCTGATAATTTTTAACTTAAAATCTGCTTTGTCAGATATGAGTTGGTACCCCTGCTTGTTTTCAGTCCCCATTTGCATGGAATATCTTTTGCCATCCTTTCGCCTTTAACCTGTGAATATTTTTGCCAGTAAGTTGGATTTCTTGTATGTAGCATATTGTTGACTATGTTCTTTAACACACATTGCCAGTATATGCTTTTTAATTGGGAAGTTTAGACCCTTGACATTCAATGTTATTATTGAGAGATGATATACAAGTCTGGATATAGCAGTCTTAGATAGAAATTGCTTTCTTTCAGGGTTTAGAATACATCATAACAGGCCCTCCTGGCTTTCATTATTTGTGTTGAGATGTCAAGAGTGATTTTGATTGTTTTGCTCTGAATGTCACCTTTCCTTTTGCTCTTAATGCATTTAAGATTATCTCCTTGAACTCTATGTTAGTCATTTTGATTAGGATGTAGCATGGAGAAGTTCTTCTTTTATCTTGTCTTATTGGGGTTCTACATGTATCCTGTATGTGGATGTCCATCTCATTTTTCATGTTTGGTAATTCTCTGATATTATTTCTCTGAAGAGTATTATAATACCCTTGGTTTTCACTTCTATTCCTTTCTTTCTTCAATGCCTATTATCCATGAGTTAGGTTACTTCATATTATCTGATATTTCTTGAATATTCTGGTCGTGTTGTCTCATGGTGTTCTCTATACTGTTCACTGTGTGGTGTGGTCATCTTTGAATGAGCTGTCTTCTAAGAATGAGATTCTATTTCTATGTCATCCAGTCAGCCAGAGGTGATTTCTTTTTTTTTCTTTTTTTTTGTGGTACTGGGGATTGAACCCAGGGGCATTCTACCTTCAGGCTACACCCCCAACCCTATTTTTTATTCTTTATTTTGAAACAGAATCTCACTAAGTTGTGGAAGCCTCACTAAGTTGATGAGGCTGGCTGTGAACCCAGATCCTCCTGTCTCAGCCTGCCAAGTACTGGGATTACAAGCATGCACCACCATGCCCGGCTAGGCGTGATTTCTATTGAGGTGATTTCTATTGAGGTCTTTTTTTCATTTATTGTCTCCTTCACTTCACTCAGGGCCTTTTTTGGGTTCTTATTAATGGCCTCAATTTTTTTCTTCATTAATATGTGCTTTTATCTCCTGTACATTTTCTCTGATTTTATTTCTCATGTCTTTGATTATATTGAAAACCAGAATTCTGAATTCTCATTCTGGCAATTTCTGCAGCTCTGGGTTTGTCATCTCCATTGTTGTCAAGTTGCAGAAGTTTATTGTTTTCTCATTCATCTTAATTCTCATGTATTCAGTATTTTTATGTTTGTGTTTCTGTTGTCTTGGAATCATTTTACTCTTTACATGGGGATCCTATGTTTATTTGTTGTCCCTTAATAATAAGTATTATGCAGGGGATATATAGTTGCCTCAGTGAATCTGTCTCATATGACTAGAATTTTGAATTAATCCCCCAGAGCCACTTTAGCAGGATATAGTTCTTAGAACAGGCAAGCAGCAGTCTCTAATAGACTGCAAGCCTCTGTGATCTCTGGGCCCAAACTCAGTAGGGCCAGAGACTATAATGTTCCAAGCCTGTGGCCCGGCTCGCTGAGATTTAATGCCCCAGGCACACCACTGCTACTCTGCTGGTTGCAATCACATGGAACACTGCTCATCACTGGCATCCATCCTCCATGGTTGCAGGTCCCCAGCTCAGCAGGGCCAGAGATTATGATGTTTGGAGCCTATGGCCCAGAAGTATGAGCATTGATACCCCAGGCAATGCACAACTCTTTTGCTGGTTACAATCATACTAAACCCTGTCAGTCTCTGTCCTCCATGTTCACCACCAGACCAAAACTCTGCCACATTGCCATGTGAGTTCCTGCAGCCATGCAGGCTCCTGCTGAGATGTTTTGTAAACTCAAGTATTGGAGAATCCTGTTGTATCCTCTCAGGTCCCTGGAGGATGGGTCTACAGTTTATTGGTCCTAAGGAGTTCAGTTGTTGCCACAGGGATTCACTGGGTGGTTTGGCTTGGCTGTCTCAAGATTCAAGGTGATCTTGATGAAGCTGGTTGTAGGCATTCGGGTCCTTGAAGGAAGCGTCTATAGTTTCTCAGTCTCAAGTTCAGCTGCAGGCACAGGAGTTTGCTGGGCATTTTGACTGGGATGTGTGGAGGTTCATGATCCTAAGGTATTCAGGTATGGAGAGAATAATGCAATTGTTTTTCATGTTGGTTCTCTGCTATCATTGGTTCAACAGGATTTAGCCTCTTTTTTACTGGTATTCATCTCTGAGAGCTGCCAGATTCTGGCAGCTGCCAGCTCCAGCACAGGCTTGCCAAGATGGTACCTGCATCTGTTCTCCCCTCACCAGATCAGATGTGTGGAGCTGTTTTCAGTCTTCTACTCTCTGTGCTCCCTCCAATTCAACCACATTTTTACTATCTTTATTCTGTTGAGTTCTTACTGCTTTTCTTCTCCTGCCAAGAAGCAGTCTTCCTGCTAGATGAGATCCAAGTCACAGAGCAACTGAATCATGCTGCCTTTCTCTATTCCACCACCTTGGATCTCTCTAGTTCATTCTAATTTAAAAGACCAGACATAATAAATTCCATTCTATGAGGTTTTAGCATCTCTGAAAAACATTTTTGGGAATAAAATATGCTATAGTCTGAAATTAAGAAAAGTATGACAAATCCAAATATTGCTAAATCAAATTAGGAGAGGATTTGGATTAAATTTTCAAAGTAGACTCAATCAATTTTAGACAATAAACATTTAATGTGTCAAGGGCCTAGGTCTACAAGCTTATGGCAGATGAATTACATGTAAGAGTATTTTATTTGCCAGAAAGAGGAATTCTCAAATTCCCATCTTTGTATTCCTTGATCATGTTCTCTGGAAATGAGTCAGAGGATTCCTCTAATCTCAGATCCATGGATAGTTACTGACTTGTAGATAGTAATAAACACTAATTAGATCGGATTGTTCCTTGTTCCTTGTGGTAAAACAATAGCCTGAAGGGGTAAAAAATAACACTTCATTTCTTCATTGAGGACTTGATAAAGATATTATACTTTGCATTATTTTTAACTATGCTTCACCAACCCCTGAGTAAGCAACTAATAAAAGTGCATATATACTTTTTTTTTTTTGCAGAACTGCGGATTGAACCTAGAAGGATTCTACCTCTGAGCTACACCCCCAGCCCTATTTTTTGTTCTTTATTTTGAAACAGGGTCTCACTAAATTGTGGAGGGCCTCACTAAGTAGCTGAGGTTGGCCACAAACCCAGATCCTCCTGTCTCAGCCTCCTAAGTACTGGAATTACAAGCATTCACCACCATGCCTGGCTGCACTTTTCTTTTCTCCTGTGTTATTATTTAACTGATTGTTTTGTGTTATTTATACCTTTTTTGTGGTTCTGGAGATTGAACACCAGGGCATTCTATCTCTGAGCTACACCCCCAGTCCTATTTTTTATTCTTTATTTTGAAACAGGGTCTCGCTAAGTTGTGGAGGACCTAAGTAGCTGAGGCTGGCTGCAAAACTGTGATCCTCCTGCCTCAGCCTCCCAAGTACTAGGATTACAAGCATGCCCAGATGTATTTATACTTTCTTTAAAATTGTTGCTCTTACAACTCATCTTTTTAGGTATTTTGTTGTAATTTAATGCTGCACTAGATACTGTATTCAGTGTTTAAATGCAATAATAAATGAACTTATAAATTCTTCACTCTGTGAGTTGAATTGTTTATTGCATTATTAGAAACAATACAAACACCCAAGCATTAAATAACTCACAAGGTGACTTGGTAGAGACAAAATTCAACTCTCATTTCCTTGATTTCTAGTGCATTGTGTCATTTTATACACTAAGTAGAGCTTTTTCCTCCCTATAGAGATTTATCTGAATAATGCTGAAGATGCTACTATTCTGAACATAATTTTATATCAGGGATTTGTTTAAACAAGCAACCACTTCTGAATTGGCGACTAATAATTGATACATGCGTTCAGCTGAGATGTTGAATGGAGTTGTACATCTCATCTTTGTTTGAAGTGGACACAGTTTTGTCAATATTTGTCTAAGTCAACATTCTCACTGCTATATTCAAAACAACAGACTACACAACTTAGAGGAGGGAAGATTTATTTGCTCAGTTTTTTGTTTTTTGGGTTTTTTTGTTTTTTTGTGACTTCAGGTTCAAGCCATATGAGGCTATGGTCAGGATGTCAGGGTATGGCAGCACAAAGCAGAAAGAGAGAGCATGCAAAGCTCTGCTCTCACATCATTGACGCTGGAAGCAGAGAGCGAGCAGGGGGAAGAGGAAGGATATACACAGAGAACCTTCCTTAGCAACCAAGCCCCAATTCCAACATTGCTGCCTTGTTTCCATGAGGGCTAGGGAAACATTCTATATACAAACCATTACAGTATTGGATATTTTAATATGATCTCTATAAAATATGTAAATAGTAACATATTTCATTAAATATTCCAAAACTTGGGGGAGTTTGAAGTCAACATCCTCTTGTAACTTTGGAGGATAACATTTTTTTCTTTAAGCCAGTCTTTAGTTTTTGTCTATTTGCTTTTTTCTCACTGAGGATTAAACTAGAAAAGAATGTTTCTAGGTAAAAATGAGTGGTTCAGGGTTTATATGTTTTAGATTGCTGTGGAATTTCAAAGCATGTATAATATGATTTTCCAATGACAATAAACTGCCTAAGTTCAAGTTCCAACTCTTCCTTTAGTATTTTTTTCCATATGATTGCAGGCTTTTTTACTCATCAACCAATCAATCAACTAAGGAAAAAAAAAAACATCAGGAGAGTGAAGCTTGAGCCTAGATTTGAAGCAAGGGAAGGAGTTAAGTCAACAGAGTAAAGGGAAATACATCCCATTTAGCATTCCTTCCTTTCTTTGTCAATCTTCATAAACCTTCTTTGTTTCATGAAATCACCCCCACAGTATATTTGTAGATAATCTCCTCACTTTTTGGTACTCTCTTGGAATGTAATTGCTTCAATTGTAGAAATTATAGAATCATATCTTATAGCAATTATATTTGTGAAAAGTTCTCCTCATTAGAGCATAAATTCCTTGGAGACAAGGAATGAATCTCATCGCCATTGTGTATCCCAACACATTCCCTAGTAAAAATAAAAACAAGATGAATATTTGTTGAATCACATAAACTTAAAGATACAAAGGCTTAGTTTTCTCTGTTGATATTCAACAGTCTTAGTGTGTATATTTAAAATAGAGAATATTTAGTGATTCAATGAGTGAGACAGATTTATGTATTTGTCAGCTTTGCTTTGTAATAAATAAGCTTCCAAGTTCAGCTTGTTGCAATTATGGTTATTTCTTGCTCAATTTACAAGTCACCACCTGCAGTCCAAATATAACTGCAGCCTGGGCAGCTTTCTAAGCAATGCCTGGCACAGCTTTTGAATCTTCTATCTGGAAAGAGGGCAGCCCTCATATGAAGCATGCCAATTAGCATGGCAAAGGGGGGAGATTAGGGCTGAGCTCAACCACAAAATAATACTTAAAATTTCTGTTTTAATGTGTTATATATCACTTTTGTTTATGTCTGATAAGCAAAGCAAGTGATGTGGCCACACCCAAAGTTATGGAAGAAAAAAGTCACAAAGCAATAAGTAGTAGTGTATAATTCTATACTGAGAAAGATGCACTCAATAATTGTTGTCAATAATGCAACAGAACACTTTCCACACCCTTAGTGACACTCACATTTATACTTACTATATTAAAAATACATATGATCCTCCTCTCCTCTCAAAGAATGAAGCATCACATTCTTATGCAATGAGAGCATGAGAGGATCAATCAGAGGATCGAAGTACAGGATGACCATCTACAACACAAGTTACACATGGGTTGAAATATAAGTTCTATCAAGCAGAATACTATATTGAGTCACAAAGTGATTTTCAAATATATAAATTTTATCTCTATGAAATTCCATATATTGCATTATCTCTGCATGATGCATTATAGTTTTTATATATCACTGAATTTGAATCACTAGTGTATATTGCAGTTAATTTTTGACCAAGGAGATTTTAAACAAAGAATAGTTGGAAAACATGAAAAAAATCAACTAGTAAATATTTCCAAACATACAGAGTCATGTAACCAATATAGACTACTACTGCAATATAGACTACTTTCTTTACCCCAAATAATATCCTCATGCCTTTCAGCAGTCAATTCTCTTACCCCACCACCAGTCCCCAGGAAAACCACTAATCTTTCTTTCAATCTAGTTTTGTTTTTTCTAGAATTTCAAATAAATGGAATCAGATAGTAGTAATCTTTTTTTTCTGGCTTCATTCACTTTGATAATAGTTTTGACATTCCCATGATGACACATGTGCCTATAGTTCTTTGCATTGCTAAGTACCACTCCATTGCATGTATACAGCACAATTTATTAATTCATAGGTTGGAAAACTCAAAATTTTTATGAATATTTGGGTTGCTTATAATTTTAACCATATAAAGGTGTTCTGAATATTCACTTGAACATTTTGCATAGTTGTGATTTCCATATTCTTGACTACCTATGAATTTAATTTCTCAGTCATATAATAAATGTACTTTTAATCATATAAATAACTGATAGCCTATATTTCCAAGAGACTCTACCATTTTTTAACCCTGCTAGCAATTTACAATACACAATATCCAAGTTCCAGATTGTCCACAACCTTTTTGAAACTTGTCATTTTCTTTTAATTTTGGTACTAGGGATTGATCCCAGAAACATTCTACTTCCAAACTATATCCTTTTATTTTTGTTGATGATTTGAAAGAGGATCTCACCAGGTATCTGAGAGTCTTGTTATACTGCTGAGTTTGTTCCTGAACCTGAAATCCTCCTGTCTCAGCCTCCTAAGTACTGACATTACAGGCATGTTCCACCATGCCTGGCTTGTCATTGTCTTTTAATATTGATCATTCTAGTGAGTATATAGTGGTATCCTATTGTGATTTTCATTTGCATTTCTTTAATAACTTATACTGTGCATAGCATAGATAATATCATTTCATTAACTTTTTAATGTCTATAGGATCTTAGGTTATATTCGATTGTTTGCAAAAGTTGGCCACAATCATTTTTTTCCATTTTTGCATACCCACTCTTGATATGAATGTTAATATCTTCACATTGAGAGGTAGAGTTTATTTCTTTACCCTTTGGATCTGGGTATAAACATGACATGCTTGGAAAATTTTTCCATTTGGAAATAAGGTAAAATGTGAAAAGTTATAATCAATTGTACATTGTTATTTTTCTGCCTTTGACTTACAAATGTATCTGTAACATTTGACATTACTCACATTTCTTTTTAAAGCATTTACTAACTTCAAACACTTGATTTCTAAAACACAAGCTTTCTTAATTTCATTGCTATCTTTCAGGCTCTTCATTCTCAATTTCTTCAATCAAATAATATCTTGAAATTTAAAATTTTCCAGGATACAGTTCTTTCATTTCTTTTCTTCTGTATTGACATTCAACCCCTTAGTGATCATATTGAGTCTCATTGATGATAATATACATATGCTGAATACTAAACAAACATCTCTATCTCAGATCTCTATGTATAAGTTCTGAGTTCCAATCCATTGCCTACCCAACATCTCTGTTTAGAAACTTCTTGACTTTCCTAAAATTAACATTTGCAAACAGTTTCTAATTAAAGCAAAACCTTGTTATTATGAAGCCTCACTGATCTCAGTTTCCTTTATCATATATTCTTGGAATCATCTTTTACAAGTCTTTCTCAGGAAGCACTTAACCAATCACTCAACAAATTCTGTTGGCTCTTCAAAATACACTGCTCCCTCCATAACTCTTGGATTTAAACTACTGTTCATACTTTCATTTTCTCTGCTGCATCTGGAATGACCTTTCTGTCCTTCTCCCAACATATATCAGCATCATTGCTTTTTGAACTCTTTTCTTAGGCTAGAATCTAGATACTGCATACTTTTTTTGCTCACTCCCTCCTTCACACTGCCAAGGTTTTTCATGTCATCATAACTTTTGCAGTGAGTTCTTCTCTAAACAACATATTTAAAATTAAACTTCCCTTCACTATGTTAATAAATGTCTGTGTTTGCATGATATATAATATGGATAGATACCTGCATATCTATATGCATATCTATAGATACATGCATATGATATTATATATGTATACAAACACACACAAAAGAAGTGTTTGTATTTACTATTTAAAATATGATTTCTATTAAAACATGGTTGTGAGTGATAATCAATTTATACTCAGTGTTATCCCAAGTGCCAGGAAAAGTGGTAGGCTTTCAATAAATATGTCTTGAATAATTGAATGAATTAATGAATCTAAATTATACACTCAGTTACACTTGTCACTAAAATAAGATCTCAATTTCACTTTGGCTTCATTTTTAACAAAGTGGATATTTGAAATGCAGAAAGATAAAATGTATTTCTGATTTTCTGTGAACCATTAAATCTTTCAAATAGAGCAGAGACTGAAACTATCTCATAAAATGTACTGAGGTAATTTATTGCTCTAAAATTATAGGACAAGTGAAGAAAAGCAGAATGTTGAAAACATTCCAACCAAATGAGCACCCAAAATCCTAGGTCAAAAAATATGCCAATACTGCCTTGTACCAACTGTTGAAATCTACTTTCAGAGATGAAATATCAAGCTTAAATTGCTAAAGATATCATCATAAAGGTTTCTTGAGCAAACTCAAAGTATATACAGAACTATATACTAAGTTACTCCCATAGGTTTTAATAGTCATATACATTGATATGGTACTGTTGTTGAGTGAGGTTATATTAGTCTTACTTTATCATAACCAATTAACTAAACTATAATAAACAAGAACTAAAAGTGTTATCCATTATAATTTTAACTTGTCAGCCATAGGTTTCAGGTGTAACCAGGATATATTTTATATAAAGTTATCTGGTATAATCCTTTGTATGGGATGAGCAAAGGGGTAATTGAATAATGACAAAAATTAGCAAAACAAATTAAAAAGCTATAACACAAAAATGGAAAAATTTTCTGTTAGTAATCAGTTTAGAAATTTTAATTTTCCAAAATACAGATTTTAGAAAAAAATTCTAATTGAATAGCCAAAGGAATTCAGAATATGAATTTGGAAGGAATGAAAAGCTATGCTTATAGCTGGATATGGTGATCTAAGACTATAATCCCATTACTTGAGAAGCTCAGACAGAAAAAAATCATACACTCAAGGCCAACATTCAGTAATGTAGTTTGACCCTGTTTTGAAATTAAAAATGCTGGGTGTGTAGTTCAGTGGCAGAACACCCTTGGATTCAATTCCAAGTATCACACACACACACACACACACACACACACACACACATACATGAACACACACATACAGATATGCTCACAATGGAAGACAGTTGCATATCTTTATAATTACTCATTGTGCATATATTTAATGAATACTAAATATTAATATTTTTTAATTTCAATATTTAATAGCTTTCTTGTTTCTAAAATGAAAATAAGATCATTATTTTTTTGCAGTACCGGGGAATGAACGCAGGGGCGTTCTACCTCCGCGCTACGCCCCCGGTCCTATTTTTTTATACTTTACTTTGAAACCGGGTCTCACAAAGTTGCGGAGGGCTTCACTAAGTAGAGAGAGAGAGAGAGAGAGAGAGGGAAAGAGAGAGCGAGAGAGCTGAGGCTGGCCGCAAACCCGGATCCTCCGGTCTCCGCCTCCCAAAGTGCTGGGATTACAAGCGTGCACCACCACGCCCAGCTAAGATCATTTTTTTAAGTGTTTCACAGAACCAATGCCAGTAGAGTTTGGTACTGGCCATCACTCATGCAAGTGGTTGACCTATCTCCACGTTATCACAGCTAGCAGATCGGCAGTGGTACCCCTGGGCTGATAGTATCAACTATCAGCCAAATGAGACATAAGTTCAGAACATCAGAACATAATCTCTGGCCCTGCTGAGTTTATGCTCAGTGGCCACAGAGGCTAGAGGTCAGCACTCTGCAGAGTCTCACAAGTTTAAAACCAGCAGAAAAGTGGTATTGTCTTTGGGGCATTAAATCCCAACCAGGAGGCCATAGTCTCTGAAAAGAACATCATAGTACCTGACTCTGCTGAGTTTGGGCCTGGAGAGCATGGTGGCCCACAGCCAATCAAAGACTTCTTTTTGCTAGCACTGACTAAGAACTATATCTTTTTAAAGAGGTTCTTAGGGACAAACTCAAAAGTCTGATTATATGAGACAGATTTGTTGAGGTAAATACATAACACCAGCATAGGCCTTATTATAAAGAGAAAAACATAAACACAGACTCTCACAGAAAGAGGAAGAGGATGTCAAGACAACAGAATACAAACCTGAGACTTCTGAAAAAAATGAGAATGAAGAATAATGAGTAAACAATAAATTCCCACAACTCAACAACAAAGGAGATCACTAATACTGAGCTGCAGAAAATGCCACAAGGAGAATTCAGAATTTTGATTTTCAATATTATCAAAGACCTCAGAAATGAAATCAGAGTAAGTATACAGAAAATGAAAGAACATATGAATAGATAAATTGAGACCCTAAGTAAGAAACAAGAAGAGGCTTTGAACAAACTGAAGGAGACATTTAATAAATAAAAGACATTAATACAAACCACTTCCGACAGACTAGGCTACATGGAAAATAGAGTTTCACTCATGGAAGAAAGCTCATTCAAAACTGACCATATCATCAATAATATAGAGGTGACAATTCGACAACATGACCAGAACTTCCAAGAAATATGAGAAAATATGAAATGATATGACTTATGGATAATAAGCATTGAAGAAGGCCTAGACACATCAAGGGCCTTAGAAATCTTTTTAGAAAAATAATATCATAAATTTTCCCAAGCAGAGAAAAAGACTTAGATATCCATGGACAGGAGGCATTTAGAAGATCAACAAGACAAGATCAAAGAAACACTTGCCCATGCCACATAATAAAATGATTAACATAGAGGCCAAGGAGGGAATATTAAATGCATTGAAAACAAAATAATTGGTGATATTGTGTCAAAAAAATAAAAATCACTTCAGACTTCTCAATCCAAGTCATGAAAGCCAGGAAGGACAGGTATGATGTACTTCAAACCCTGATACAAAACAACTTCCAACCAACACTCTTATATCCAAGAAAGATATCATTCAAAATTGAGAGCAAAATAAAAATCTTCTTATTCAAGCAGAAACTAAAATAATTCATGACTACTAAGCCTGCACCAGAGAAAATGCCTAAAGAAATAAAACACAAAGAAGAAAAAACAAATTCCAGAACCAGAAAAAGGGTGAATTCCACTAGATGAGCAACTAAACAAAGGAGATGTAACACTATATCAAACAGAAAATATAAACAAAAATGACAAGAAACAAAAATAATCTCTCAATAATAACATTGAATGTCAAAGGTCTAAAGTCCCCAATTAAGAGGCATAGACTGGAAATGTGTATTAATGAACACAATTGACCTATACGCTGCTTGCAGGAAACTCACATTATCTGCAAAAATATTCATAAACTAAAGGTGAAAGGATGGGAAAATATAAACCATGTAAACTGAGACAATAAACAAGCAGGGGTAGCAATGCTCATATCTGACTAAGAAAAATTTAAGGTAAAACTTATCAGAAGAGACAGGTCACTTCTGAACAATCCAACAAGAAGATGTAATGATACTGAACATTTATGTCCCAAATATGTCCACTTTCATAAAACAAACTCTTTGGGACATGAGGTCACAAATAGATCCCAATACAATAATATTGGGGGACTTCAACACACTGTTCACACCACTAGATTGATCTTCCAGGCAAAAGATGAGTAAAGATACTTTAGAGCTAAAGAATACCATAAACCAAATGGACCTAATAGACATATATAGAATATTCCAACCAATGAGAGCTTAATGCATATTCTTCTCAGCTGCTCTTTGGACCTTCTTCAAAACAGACCACATTCTGGTGACAAAGCAAGTACCAGCAAATTCAAATAATGGAATATAATCTCTTGCATCATTTCAGATGATAATGAAAGTAAAGTAGAAATCAACAACAGGAAGACCAAAAGTAATAACATAAATACATGGAGACTGAATAATACACTTTTGAATGAGGACTGAACCATAGAAGAAATAAAGGGATAAATAAAAACATCCTACCATTAAATAAAAATAGAGACACAAGATACCAAAATCTATTGGAGACTTTGAAGGTGGTTTTGAGAGGAATATTCATAGCACTGAGTGCCACATAAGAAAAGCAAAAAGTCAAGAAATAAATATCCTAATGAGATACCTCAAGGATATGAAGAAACTGAAACAGACTAATCCTAAAGGCAGTAAAAGGTAGGAGATAATTCAAGTCAGAGCAGAAATCAATGAAATAGAGAATGAAAATAACAACAATAAAAATTCAAAAGATCAACAAAAACAAAAAAATTGTTTTTTGAGATTAACAAGATTGACAAACGCTTACCCAACCTAACCAAAAGAAAGAGAATCAACCCAAATTATTAAAATCAGAAATGGAAAAGCAGACATTGTCACAAACAGTGGAGAAATACAGAGGATCATCAGAAGCTTTTGAAAATTTTTATCCCCATAACTTACAAAACATAGAAGAAAATGACAGATTTCTAGGCACATACAACCTACCTAAATTAAACCTAGGATAAATAGAAAATTTAAAATGACAATAGTAAGCAAAGAGATTGAAACTGCAATAAAAGCCTTCCAACAAAGAAAAGTCCAGAACCATATGGATTCCCAGCTGAATTCTTCAAATCTTTACAGAAGAACTAAACTCAATAATTAACAAGATATTTCATGAAACTTAAAGAAAACCTTCCAAACTCCTTCTATGAGGCCACTATCACCTTAATACCAAAACCAAATAAAGAGCCCTCAAGAAAAGAATATTACTGACCAACATCCTTGATGAACATAGATGCAAAAATTCTAAACAAAATACTATTGATATACATTCAAAACCATATCAAGAATATTGTACACCATGACCAAGTTGGTTTCATTCCAGGGATGCAAGACTGTTTCAACATATGTAAATCAGTACATGTCATTCACTACACATAAGTAGAACTAAGGACAAAAACCACAGAAAGTGGAGGGTCATATGTTTTCTTTAATATGCAGAATCTAGGGGAGTAAATGGGATATAAGCGAGGACTTTAGATAATGTAGAAGAAACTCCAGTGTAGCCATGAAGGTAGAGGTGGTCTAGGGAAAGGGGAAAGGGAGAGGGAGAATCAATGAAGGAATCATTTCCATTGAAATTATGTATATATGTGAGAATACCAATGTTAATTTCAATATCCTGTATGGGAAAGTGGGGGGAGTGGGGTGGGCACCCAGGGAAAGCCTACCAAGTGTTGTGCACATGTATGTCGATATCACTATGAACTACATTATGATGTGAGAGAATAATGCACCAATATAAGTATAAAAAGAACAAATAACTTTTAAAAATCAGATTTCTGTGTTACATGCATTTCCATGTTAATAGCAGCACAATTCACAATAGCCAAAGTATAGAACTAGCCTAGGTATCTGTTAGTAGGCAACTGGATTACAAAAATCATGATATATATACACACAATGGAATTCTACTCAGCCATAAAAAGAACACAATCATGTCATTTTCAGGAAAATGGATGGAACTCGCAAATATTATGCTTAGTGAGATGAGTCCATCAGAGAAAGTGAAGATCCATATGATCTCACTCATATGTGGAAGCTAGAGAGAAACTGGGAAACAAAGAAGACTTCAGATAAATGAGGGGAGACACTAGAGGAACAGGGACTAGGTAACCAGAATGGGGAGATCTAATGTTGGTAACTATACAAATAACTCTTTATTCATACATGCAATTATTTGTGTTGATGTAAAGACTATCTATGGGGAAGGGGGGAAGCAGTTTGGGAACCAGAGGGAAACACACAAAGAATGCTGTGTGCATGTATATATTTGTCACTCTGAACCTCACTATGGTGTATAATTACAATTAAAAAATTCTTTTAAAAGAAGCAGCAGAGATCATTTAATAGGTGAAATAAATGAAAGTAATATTTATGGTAAAATAAGATTTACATGAAAAAATATTGTATTGACAGTAAAATACACAATGGAAGAGAGTTGGAATAAAGGGGAGGAGAATTCTAAATTTAGCAAAAGAAGACAGGACAAATTACAGAAGTCCAGGCAAATTTGTGATGGCAGCATAAACTAAACTAATAAATGATGGCTACGATATGTGGGTAAAGGAACTTTTATACAGTGTTGGTGGGATTGTAAATTAGTACAACTAGGTCCTCAAAAGACTAGAAATGGGATCACCATATGACCAAGCTATACCACTCCACTGTAGGGGGAGGAAGCATGGAAGGGAAAGGGACTTAATGGGGAAGAAAACAGACCAAATAATGTTATGAGCATATATGAATGGATTACTATGAATCTCACTATCATGTATATTTTAATGCATCAATAAAAATTATAAAAATACATTTTAAGGGGTTAGAAATATTCAATCAACTACCAAATTAACTGATAAATCTTTTTTATAGAATAGAATTGGGATTATTACACTCTGTGCTGCCCATTACCTAGATAATACAAATGATTTTTTAAAAATGAGTATCCAGAGTTTCAGCCTCCAAAAAGCTGAAACACACATATTGCTTAGAGACTTCATAGAACATATACAGAAAGATAAATACAGTCATTTCAAAATGGAAATTTCTTGCTTTAGAAATAGTTTATTGTAAAGGGAATGTCTCAATCAACTGCAGAATTCAAGTGATAGACTACAGTCAATTCAATAGAAAACATGGAATTGCAAATCTTAGGAAATGTTCAGGATTGTTGTGCATTTATACTTGTTTATTCATACTTATATTAAGGTTAAAAATGTTGCTGTATTTTAAGCAATAAGTCGGTAGTCTTATTAATTTAATTAAATGTAATAAAATTTGATAAATGTTAGTGTTTTATCAGAAGAATATATTTTGAGATTTAAGTAAATAAAGAATATTACACTTTGCACTGATCTTTCCACAGTTATTTTTTGGGACAAGAAAGGGTTTGGAACATGTGAGTCAATATGTTCAGAGTTCAATTGTCCCACAAACAGTTATTTTCTTGGACAATTAAATTTCAAATGCATGTAGCTGTGCAAGTTCTAATTATAACAGACAGATCAGAGTTGATACATAGAGATGACAGATCAGACAAATAAATATATCTGAAGCAAAATATTAGGGCAATTAACAGTTAATTTAATCAGTAACATAATTCTTTAAACATAAAATTCATTACCTTTTATTTGTACATGTGTATACTTCCTGTTTGTGTCTTTGTCCTTCTTTCCTTCCTTCTTTCCTTCCTTCCTCTCTTCCTCGCTCCTTTCCTCCTTCCCTCCCTTCCTTCCTTCCTTTCTTCCATACTGGCGATTCAACCCGGAGGCATTCTACCTTAGAGCTATACCCCCAGCCCCTTTTAAATTTTCTTTTTTGTTTTGAATCAGGGTCTCACCAAGTGGCTGAGGATGACCTCAAACCTGCAATCCACCTGCTTAGCCTCCCAGTTACTGCTATTACAGGGGTGTGATACGACACCTGGCTTTGTGTGCTGTTTTAAAGTAATGGATGATTCTTTCTTTGACTGCCAGTGTGAAACAGCAGAAACAAGACACAAGGAAGCCATATCTGGGGAAAATGATCACACTCCACAAACCATCCCATGATAAGAATGGCTTCAATATTACTCACTTAAGATTTTTAAAGTTAAATGAAATTAAAATATTTTAAAAGTATGGTTAGAGAGAAAAAGCTACTTTTTTCAATTTAGGATTGTATCATTGGACTTTAATCATTTTAATTGAATGCTTTCTCCTAAGTGGTCATCTGAAGGTCACAGGGAAGTTATGCTCTTAAGAATATGCACCTACTCCATTTGTAACTGTGTAAAAATAATTATTGGCTAAAATATCTATCATCAAATAAAGTCAAAATACATCTTACATGGTTTAAACTAAATAAATCAGTGTGTCTCAAATTATCATTTATATTTGGTGGTGATTATTTATGAGACTTTTTTCACTTCAAAAGATATTTCATCCCAAGACCAGTCTAAATATCATTTTAGTAAACCTAAACTAGGATTTAATTTGTGATATTTACCTATCATATCTCCAGAGAAAGGGATTTCATAATCACTTTTTCATGTAGAAAATTTCTTTGTTCTTCATGTAGAACAATTGTAGTACAACAAAAAAGAAAAGAAATGTATAAGGAATCATTAGCATTCTGTAAGAGAAAAAAAATGTTAGGTTAAAAAAGTTCATTATTCTAATTTTAGTTATTAGTCATTTACAGCACAGTCTACAGGTAACAGCAATTAAATTTAAGAATTAAAAGGGCACTTATTTTTGTAGAATTTAAACTAGGAAAGGAAATGATCCCAAATTGTTTGAGCTACTTAAATCATTTTATCAGGTCATCTCCCTAAAGGAGGATAATTTAATTTAAAAAGATCAGAGTATTAACTGAGTCAGGGATCCTTAGGTACTTAACAGATAATAAAACAGATTAAAATGAAACCTATCTAACATGTTAACATTGAATGGGGATATTTACATTAGATCTTTGTCTTAAGATAGTAGGTTGTTTAGAATAATATACTGTTTAAGAGCCAACTTTTACTTGTTCTATTAAGAAAGAAATAATTGTTATCATTAAAAAGATAAAATTTTAAGCAGTTATCATTGCTCCTAATATAATTTGAATGTAGGGTTTCTTTTTCCTAAGTTACTTGAGAATATAAACTTTTTTCTTTATGTGACTTGAGTGACATTTTCAAATTTTATTATTAGGGAAGTAAGAGGCCATTGTTAACAATTTGGACTCTGGATTCAAGGGCCATGAGTATTTTCCTACCAACTGACTAATCTGGGGTAATTTACATATGACCTCTAAGCAACTTCTCCATCTACAAAATGATGGTAATGAGAGAGTGCCTACCTCAGAAAGGAGTGAAGATTTAATGACAGAATATATCTAAGACATTTAGTAGAGTGATTAACACAAAGTCAATACATAAGTGATAAAAAATAACAGCTCTTATTTTTTTTGATGCTTTAATTAGTGTTTACATTGCTCCTTATCAAACATAAACTAAAAGATTTCCACAAATCATATCACTAAAGTCCTTCTTGTTTTTGTTAAAATAAATAAAGGATTAATAAGTAATCTGTTAGGGGAAACAGATCATTTGATTAATAAGTCATATTAAAATGGTGTGATTTTACTTTGGCAACAGCCACACAAATGCTTGTTATGCTTCCTTCATAAGAACCAATCACTCATTCAATCAATAAGTGTTCTACTGACTCCTCTGTTGCAGACCTTATAATACAATTCTGATGCTAGTAGCACGTCCATAATATTGGTTTGTCTTTGAATTCCAGGTGTCCAGCAAACTGCCAACCTCCAGATGCAAAGGGTGAAAAGGGAGACATGGTGAGAGCTAAAGGTTGCTTAGGTAAGAAAGGGAATCATGGATTAGTCAGTCTAGTTTAGAATTGCTCATGGAAAGACTGGGAACCCAAACCTGGTGATATCTACATTGTAAATGAAACTGTAAGGTTAGGATTGGCAGAAAGTAAAGATGGATATGAGCTTTAGGTGAGAAAAATGATACAAAGCCTTGTTATTTGAAATTGGAAAAGGAAAATTACCATGAGTAGGATGGACAGAAAGTTTTGATTGTCCATTTGAATTTGTGGACATCTGTGACTCTGACCTTAATTTCTAGAATTGTGGTATATTTTAAAATATTTAAAAAATAATTTTATTTCCCTCCTGTTCTATTAGAGAACTCAACTAAATACAGAACCATTGTGCTTGTAAATTATATCCATAGGTTTTAGTTTAAAAATAACTAATTTTTTTTTGCGGTACCGGGGATTGAACCCAGGGGCATTCTACCTCCACGCTACACCCCTGGCCCTATTTTTTTTGCTTTATTTTGAAACCAGGTCTCACGAAGTTGCGGAGGGCCTCATTAAGGAGAAAGAGAGAGAGAGAGACAGAGACAGGGAGAGAGAGAGAGAGAGAGCTGAGGCTGGCCATGAACCCGGATCCTCTGGTCTCTGCCTCCCAAAGTACTGGGATTACAAGCGTGCACCACCACACCCAGCCTAACTAAATTTTTCATTGGCTTTTGAATAAAAAAAAATGTATTCTGGTGAAAAACACCAACCTAGATTGAATTCATTCATTCATTCTCAAACATTTAATACACATTTTCTAAATGCTCAGATCTTTTATGAATATACATAGAAACAAAGTCAGATAAGACATGCAGAATTTCATTGATTATGAGATTCATGTTTGTTCCCTCATATTTTTTTCTGTGAAATCGGAATCATCTTCCATATATGGTGTCCCAGTTGTAACAGGGGTGAACTTTTTGTTTCTTAGTGTTATATAAAATAATGATACATTATCTTTTTTTAAATTTTATTAGTGTGTTATAATTACACATCATAGTGAGAGGAATGAGTTGTAGTATTTTTAACATCAATACTTGGCTAAATGGAAGAAGACATGGAGAGAAAAAATGGCTGCTTTGCAGAATTAGGAAAATGTAAGGATTATGAAAGAAAGGATAAACCAGCGTGGTGGTGCATGCCTGTAATCCTAGTACTTTGGAGGCTGAGACAGGAGGATGGATGGCAGGTTAAAGGATAGTCTCAGCAAGTAGAAAATTGCATCAACCTAGTGACCCTGTTTCAAAATAAAAATAAAATAGGGCTGGAGGTGTAGCTTGGAGGTAGAATGCCTCTGGATTCAATCCCCAGTGCCAAAAAAAAAAAATAAATAAAAAGAAACAAAGGATGCAGGAGTTGGAAAGTGTTTTTACTGGGGCCAATGATTCAGATAATTATTGTTAGGGTGAAGTATAGTATAGGATGCTGGGATTTATCAGTGTGTGTGTGTGTGTGTGTGTGTGTGTGTGTGTGTGTGTGTTACTGAGGATTGAATCCAGGGACATGCTACCTCCAAGATACACCCCATCCCTTTATTTTAGTTTCTTTTTTGTTTCAAAACAGACTATTACTAGGTTGCTGAGAGTCTCAATATGTTTTTGAAGCTGGCCTTGAACCTGCTATCCTCTTGACTCAGTCTCCCAAGTACTGGGATTATAGGCACATACCACCATTTCTGGCTTGAATTTATTTTAAAGCAATATATTTTCTGGTCACCAAGAAAAAAATAGCATACACAGCCAGGTATGATAGTACATACATGTGATCCTAGTATGTAGGAGGCTGAGACAGGAAGATCACAAGTTTGAGGCCAGCCTGTCTATGAGTAAAGAATGTATTTTCTGATGATTTTGTAATTTTTTCTCTTAATATAAAAGAAATAGTTGGTAGTATTTCACTGAGGTGGAATTTCATCTAGACTTTAGAGTGCTTTCTTTCAAATCAAATATTTTCTTATCCTGTGTGAAGCTTTTGTCTTTTGGCAGAACAAAATAAGAAGATAAGTCATAAGATAAAAGTGAATTCTCCAGGCATTCTCTACTGTCTTAGCCAAAGTGCTTTTTGTTATTCTAGCAATCTCAAAGGAAGAATGGGAATGCCCATTTGGCCTCTTTCAAACAAACATACAACATAGCATAACTCCTATAAATATAAAAAGCAAAGTTCCTATCCTTGCCAACAACCTTCTCATTTGTAGTGCAAATTAATATTAAGGCACAAGCTTTCACTGAGTTATCAATCACATCTATTCCATTTATTCCCTTGTCTCTGGAGCCTTTTTTTCTCCCTTCCTTCAGATCACCTCCAAGAGATTTCACTTCTGAAGAAAACAGAAATTTATATTGAAGACCTAAAACACCATTACATTGCAGGTTGTCATTTTGTCATAGTAGAGAAAGGTTTTTCTTATAAAGTGTTACAAAATGAAACATAAAATAGTTATTTTTCTTAAATGCAATAGACCAGCCCACCCCTGTGGATGGGGAGTTAATACTACAAGAAGTGCTTTCTCACCAAACATCTGAGAATGTGAACTCTTCTGAAAACATCTTCTGGTTACTTCTTCCTGGTGTGATCCAATTCCCCTGCCCAACTCCCAATATAACCTACTGACCATTGTTCTTCATTTTTTGAACAAGTCAAGAGTTCAACCATTGTTGAAAGAACAACTTGCTAGATTAAGAAACAGTTCTTGATTGGGTTCTGTATGTAAGCCCCATCACTCATGGATCTCTTTAAGTGGATTGCTTCCCAGCCGGGAGATGTATATGTTTTGGAAATTTTTATGGTGGGAGAGAATGAGTCATGGTTTGTGTAAAACCTGGTGTTTCTGGTCAACCTAGCAGTAGTAAACTGAGCAGACCCTACTCGAAGTTGTTTCTAAAAACTTTTTCCAATACAATGTTGTTTTGTTTTAATTTCTCAACTTTTATTACAAAGTAAAATTTTGCATATATTATATGATATATATTTGACTAGATCTTTATACTTTTTTATAATGCATGAGATTTCCAAGGCATAATACAGTTTTTTTCTTTTTTAAGTAAAAAGAGCATCAATCTGGCTTTGGTAAGAAAATAGCTTTTGTTAGCATATTTATATATTTGCCAAGCTTTCCATTGATTCAGCTTTCCTCTATTTATGTGATTTTTTATAGGAACAGTATTTGCTTTGCATGACTTGATTTTTTATTTGAGCTGTGAGTTTATAACCATGCAGTTTAATGCTTTGGACTTTTAAAAAGAGAGGTTTCAAAATAAAGCCTAACCCTTATTCTTTTTTTTTTTTTTTTGTGGTACCGGGGATTGAACCCAGGGGCGGTCTAGACCCGGTTTCAAAATAAAGTATAAAAAATAGGCCTAACCCTTATTCTTCTGGAATTTTTAGTTTAATTATTCATTCTTCACTGAAGTTATTGATACTGCAGTTAAGGAGAGGGTGATTTATAGCTTGCATAAACATGTTTTCATTTAATTTGAGAACAATATAGCATTAAAGCTACCCTTTGAAAAAAATAATTGAATTGTGCAGCTATAAACATAGATATACATGCATTAGTCTGGTAGTTTGGTTTCAGTTCTTTTGGGTAGATGCCTAGAAGTGGTATTGCTGGGTCATACAGTAAGTTCATTCCCATTCTTCTGAGGATCCTCCACACTGTTTTCCAAAGTGGTTGCACTAATTTGCAATCCCATCAACAGTGTATTAGATTTCCTACTTCTCCACATCCTTGCCAGCATTTGTTGTCATTTGTGTTTTTAATGATTGCCAGAATGGATCACAAAACTATGGGATATGTACACAATGGAATTTTACACAGCCATAAAGAACAAAATTACACCATTTGCAGGGAAATGGAGGGCACTGGAGAACATTATGCTAAGTGAGATTAGTCAGTCACAAAGAGCAAAAAGTTGGATGTTCTCCCTAATATGTGGAAGCTAGGGAGAATGACAAAAGAAAGAGAAAACTTTAGTTGAGCAAAGAAGGTGACCTAACTGAGGGAGATGGGAGGGGGGAAGAGGGTAATACACTAATACACATGATGTGTATACACAAACTTATCAGATTCAATCACTATGCTGAACATGGAAAGGAGGGAAGGGGAAGGGAGTGGGGTGGGATTTGAGGGAGGGCTAAATGAGCAATGTGTGCATGCATGCTTCTGATACCCTGACACTTATCAAAACATATAACTACAGTACACCAATAAATGTAATAAGAAAAGAAAGAAAAAATAATTGAAAGTATTTAGCCTTAACTATGAGTCCCCTGGAAAGACCCATAAAACATCCTTCCTTGCACCTAGCCAGCCTCCACTGTAATTCAATTTGCAGAGAGGAGGAAGATTCCACTAGAACTGGAAAGAAGGGAAATGAAAGCAAAAGGTAGGGAAAGGAGACTTCTTTAAGAAGAGGAGGATCATTCTGGATGCTCTTAGTAGAAAGGAGAAAAAAAGGAGAATTTCAAGATGGGTCTTATATTCTAGACTGTAAACAAGGAATACAGTGGTAATGAAAAAAATCTCTTCTTTCTGAGGACATGACACAAGATCTTTCCATGGTGAAAAAGTTAGGTTGAAGTTTTGGATTCTTTCTCTTAAAATTTCATGTGGTTCAAACTTTGGTTCAGGACTTTTGTTTGTTTGTTTGTATATATCAGTTTAGTGTTTCCATTGAATAATTTATGATTTATGGTTTAACAAATCAGCTTGTTAATTGTCATTCTATAGCAAACTATGTTTTTCTTATGGCTGGTATTAGAAAAATGGGGTTAATTTTGAATGTACTCTTCAGGACTAAGGAGACAGAATAAAGCACATGAGGTTAGGTACACAGCTTTCTCATTTCTGTGCTACTGAGAGGGAGCTATTTTTGTTAGTGTTAATTAAGCACATTAAGGTACAACTGAGGGCCCGAGGATAGTATTCATTTTCAGATTTAACATCTTCAATTATTTTTTATGCAAGAGTGATTTTGGTAGAATAATTCTTCCTAAACACTTTGTCTCTGATTCTTACTGGGGCTTTACCTCCAAAACCTGATGACTATACTTATACAGTTTCACAAGACAGACTTCTTTCTACCTTGGTCTTGCTAGACCAATGAGGAACAACATCCTTGGGATTCTTAAAAACAATTTTGCTTACTAATCATAGCCTTACAACTTCCCAAGATGGTAAAATACTTTTACAAGCATATTCAATATAACTCAAGGCTGATTTTTTTCTTTGACAATGTTAGACTTCTGGGAGACAGTGAAAATGTGAAACAGAATTATTTTCCTACTCAATATGCCTCATGCACATCATATTTTCTCTAAATTATCCTTGTGAACTAAATATTTTTTCATTAGTTCATTTCACACTTCCTTTGTGTTATATGCAGCTAAAAATTTAAATTGACACTTTCCATGGTGTGCTGGATAGCTTGTTAGTCAGAACCAAAAGTTCAATTTCTATTTCTCATGTTAGCTCAGTAGATAGTTTTACAATTTTTATACCAGTACAACCAGAAATTGTTATTTCTACAACCTCTAATGGCAATTCTTTTCTGTTATTCTTGACACTGCTAAAGCTTTTCTTACCACCCTTTTGGCCTCTACCTGTTGTTTCTTCTGTTAACTAATGTTAGATGTTATAGTATTTTGTTTTTATTTTTGTTACAGAGGCATCCTATCTCTAGGTACCTATTTCTATTTTCATCAGAACTTAACAACAGTTTATTATTTCTTATGATTCTTTATAGTCACACATAAAATTACTCATATGGCTATAGTTATCTGACAATTTAACAAAAACTGGTAAATACAAGAGGACAGCACTTAAATGAAAAGAAGTTTTGGATGAGGAATCTAATGAAGACATCTCTTTCTGTCATGATTTTGGTACAGTTGATACATTAGGGAGGATCCAAGATGGCAACCAAGGGAGATACCACACTATGATCTCTCTGAGACTTGGATCTCAATCACTGTGAAAGCAACTTCTCCACAGGAGAAGAAAAGCAACAAAAACTTGAAGTAAACAACCAAGGGTTTGAAACATGATGGAATCAAAGCCAGAAGCAAGACAGGGGGAAGTAAAAAGCTCCAAGTGCCTTATTTAAGGAATGGTGGCAGCACCATCTTGGCCAGACCGCACCAGCCACTACCAGCATTGCGGCTTCCACACGCTGCCAGCAGAGAAGCCAGAGACCTGTTTTAAATTCAACAGCAGGTCAGCAGAGACAAAAGCAAGCAGTGACTCATCCACATTCAAGAGACAAAATGGCAGCGGCTACAGTGGCTGCAGCAGTGCCATCTTGGCAGGACCTTGCCAGTGGCTACCAGCATTGTGGCTCCTGCACAAGACCAGCAGAGATGCCAGCAACCTGCTGTGAATCCAGCAGCTGCAGAATAGCAGCAGTGAAGGTGAGCAGTGACTCTTTCCACGTGTGACACAAACCTTAACTGTTGTGTCGGCAGAAGTGGCAGTGGCACCATCTTGATCAGACTGCACCAATAGCAGCCTGCATTGGAGCTTCTGCAGGCCACCAAGAAGGAAGCCAGGGAGGTCTTCTGGAACCAGCACTGCAAAGCATCAGTGACAAAAGCAAGCAGCAGTTCGATCTACACTCATCAGAGTCCCCAGGGCCCGGAGGCTCGACCAAGCCTCCAGCAGTGACTGAGCACAACCCCCCAGAGATTGAGAGCAGTGCTCAATGAGACCATAAGTCAACAAGCCTCCCCAGGGGGAGACCACCCAGCGTGGCCACAGGGACTTGTGTGGTCTGAGATGGTGCGGATTGACCTGGCGGAGGTGGGAGTGGGGTCTGCTGTGGGAGGTGGTAGATGTGTGGATAAGCACACAGTCCAAATGGAGACCATGGTGACATTTGGGTGGGACAGACTTGCAGCCTGCAGGTAGCAGCACCCTTGTTGAGTCCCAGGGGATCACCATAGGACATACAGCTGTGGTACCTGGGGAAAATTGGACCAAACCAGCATTCTCTGTGGAAACGTGGAGTTCCGTGTTTGCGCAGAATCGGGGCAAGGCAACATCTGCTGCTTCTGTAGGCAAAGAGAGACACAAGCTTAGGGCCCACTGCTGGTGACACATAGATATAGATAGAGAGAGACATAGAGACAGCCAAAGTGGAGACCACAGAGAACCATGCTTGTAATGAGAAGGGCAATAGCAGCACTGGTCGCTTGCACAGGTTGTGAGAGGCACCAGCCAAGGGTCCCAATCACTGAAGGAGACAAAGAATTGGGCCTGCAATTGGGCATTATACCGAGCAAGTGATAATAACCATTCAGTAAAGGCTATTCACCTTTAAGGCTCACCAAGTAGCAACTATCTACCTCCAGGATAAGAAAGCATAAAGGGGGAGGGATTAGACATAGGAAACCTACAGAGTGAGAGAGAGAGAGAACTACCAAAAGCAACAAAGGGATAAACATAAGAAACCTGAAATTATGAAAAGGAAAAATAGCAAAGAAAGAATAAGCCCCCACAGTCCCACAACAGAACCCACCAACTCAGAAGTGCAAAGATTGCCATAAGGACAACTCAGAACTTCAATAGAGGAAATGATACAAGATTTCCAAAAAGAATACAGAGAGAGCCTTAAAGGAATGAAGGATCAAATAAGCAAATAATCCGACACCCTGAACAGGAATCAAAAAGAAGCTCTGAAGGAAGTGAAGTATGCAATAATTGAAATGAAGGCATCAATACAAACCATCAACAATAGACTAGACCACATGGAAAATAGAATCTCACTCATAGAAGATGACCTCTCCAAAAATGAACACACAGTATATAATTAGAAAAAACAATTCAACAGCATGAAATGGACATTGAAGAGATCTCAGCCAGTCTTAAAAGAGCAAACCTAAGAATAATAGGCGTAGAAGAGGGATTAGAAGCTGAAACTAAAGGAATCAATAATCTGTTCAGAGAAGTAATATTAGAAAATTTTCCAAACATAGAAAGAGAGGTTGATACACAGGTATAGGAAACATATAGAACCCCCAATAGACAGGATCAGTGAAGAGGTTCACCACACCAAATAATAATCAAACTGAACAAACAAACCCTATCTCAAACAAAAATTAAACCTCAAAATGCTAGGAATGAAAACCCATCTCTCAATAATCACGTTGAATATAAATGGCCTTAACTCCCCAATCAAAAGAAATAAGGTGGCAAAATGGATTAAAAATCACAATCCATCTATATGCTGCTTGCAAGAAACACACCTTACAAATAAAGATACGCACAAACTAAAGGTGAAGGGATGGAGCAAGGTAATCCATGCTAATAGAACTCGAAAACAAGCAGGAGTAGCAATTATGATATCAGACAAATTAGACTTCAAACCTAAACTTATCAGAAGAGACAAAGAAGGTCATTTCTTATAGGAAAAATCCAGCAAGATGATATAATAATAACCAACATTTATGCCCCAAACATAGGTGCAACCATTTTCACAAAATAAATTCTTTGTGACATTAAATCACACATAGATCCCAATACAATAATACTGGGAGACTTCAACACATGTCTCACACCACTAGATCTATCTTCAAGACAAAAGGTCAGTAAAGATGCCTCAGACCTAAGGAACACCATAAACCAAATGGAGCAAGTAGACACATACAGAATATTCCACACAACTACAGCTGAATTCACATTTTTTTCAGCTGCTCATGGAACTTTCTCTAAAATAGACCATATCTGAGGCCACAAAATGAGTACTAGCAAGTTCAAAAAATGTGATATCATCCCCTGCGTCTTTTCAGACCATAATGGAATGAAACTAGAAATCAAATATAAGAAGACCCAGGAAGAGACTGAATACCACACTGCTGAATGAGGAATGGGTAAAAGAAATAAGGGGAGAAATTAAGAAGTTGTTAGTAACAAATGAAAACAGAGACACAACCTATCAAAATCTCTGGGACACCCTGAAGGCAGTATTAAGAGGAAAATTCATAGCACTGAGTGCCCACATAAGAAGAACAGAAAACCACCAAATAAATAACCTAATGACACACTTCAAAGCCCATGAAAAACAGGAATAGTCTAACTCCAAAGCCAGTAGAAGACAGGAAATTATTAAAATCAGAGCAGAAATCAACGAAGTAGAGAATAAAACAATACAAAAAATCAACAAAACCAAATGGTGGTTCCTTGAAAAAATGAACAAGATAGATAAATAACTAGCCAACCTAATCAAAAGAAAGAATCAATCCAAATTACTAAAATAAGAGATGAAAAAGTTGATTTTAACACCGACAGCACAGAAATCCAGAGGATAATCAGAAACTACTTGGAAAAACTATACTCCAACAAAATGGAAAACCTAGAAGAAATTGACAAATTTTTAGACACATACAACCTTCCTAAGTTGAATCAAGAAGACATAGAAAATTTAAATTGACCAATAGCAATTAACGAGATTGAAGCAGCAATAAACAGCCTACCATCAAAGAAAAGCCCAGGTCCAGATGGTTTCCCAAGTGAATTTTATAAAACCTTTACAGAAGAACTAATCCCAATATTCCTCAATCTATTCTGTGAAATAGAAAGACACGGGACTCTCCCAAACACATTCTATGAAGCCAACATCACACTAATACCAAAACCAAACAAAGACAGCTCAAGAAAAAAAAATTACAGACCTATACCATTGATGAACTTAGTCACAAAACTTCTAAACAAAATACTCACAATGCGCATTCAAAACCACATCATGAAAATCATACATCATGACCAAGTTGGGTTCATCCCAGGGATACAAGGCTGGTTCAACATATGAAAAGCAAACCATATAATCCACACCACATAAACAAAACTAAAGACAAAAATTATATGATAATTTCAATAGATGCTGAAAAAGCATTTGACAAAATCCAACACCCATTCATGATAAGAACACTGCTGAGAATTGGAATAGAAGGAGCATACCTCAACATCATAAAGGCAATATACAGTAGGCCCAGAGCCAACATCATACTGAATGGGGAAAAACTTTGAGAGTTCCCTTTATAAACAGGAACAAGACAAGGATGTCCACTGTCACCACTCCTTTTCAATATAGTACTCGAGATTCTAGCCAGAGAAATAAGGCAAGAGAAGGATATAAAAGGAGTACAAATAGGAAAAGAGGAACTGAAACTATCTATATTTGCAGATGACATGATATTATACTTAGAAGATCCAACAAACTCAACTAAAAGTCTCATAGAACTGATCAACAAATTCAGCAAAGTGTCTGGATACAAAACCAATCTTAAAAAATCAGAAGCTTTTCTATATGCCAGCCATAAATCCACTGAAAAAAAGAAATCCAGAAGACATTTCCACTCACAATATCCCCCCAAACAATAAAATACTTGGGAATAAACCTAACCAAGGAGGTAAAAGACCTCTACAAGAAAACTATAAAATATTGAAAAAAGAAACTGAAGAAGATTTTAGAAGATGGAAAGACCTCCCATGCTCTTGGATAGGCAGAATATATATCATCAAAATGGCCATTCTTCCAAAAGTGTTGTACAGATTCAATGTAATACCCATTAAATCAACAGTCATTCTCCACTGGTATAGAAAAATATCTCCTTAAATTCATTTGGAACAACAAAAAACCCAGAATAGCCAATGTAGTTCTCAGCAACAAGAACCATGCAGGAGGCATCACAATACCTGACTTCAAACTATACTACAAAGCCATAGTAATAAAAATAGCATGGTATTGGCACAAAAGCAGACATATAGACCAAAGGAGCAGAATAGAAGACTCCGAAACAAACCCACACACCTACAGCAAATTTATTTTTGACAAAGGGGCTAAAAACATCCATTGGAAAAAACATAGCCTCTTCAACAAATGGTGCTGGCCAAACTGGCTAACCATATGCAGAAAAATAGAAATAAACCCCACTTTCTTACCTTGTACAAGAGACAATTCAAAATGGATCAATGACCTTGAAATCAGACCAGAGACCTTGCAGCTACTCGAAGTGGGCATAGGCCCAATGCTTCAAAACATAGGCACAGGTAAAGACTTCCTCAACAAGATCCCAAAGGCTCAGGAAACTAAAATGAGGATCAATATGTGGGATTGCATTAAACTAAAGAGCTTTTGTGCAGCAAAGAAAACAATCAAGAACTTCAACAGAGAGCTGATAGAATGTGAGAAGATTTTTGCCAGCTTCTCCTCTGATAGAGGACTAATATCTAGAATATACAGAGAACTTAAAAAAATCACCACTACAAAAACACATAATCCAATCAAAGTGGGCAAGTGAACTAAATAGACACTTCACAGAATAAGAAATACAAATGGCCAATAAATGTATGAAAAAATGTTCAACATCATTAGCAATCATAGAGATGCAAATCAAAACTACCCTTGGATTTCACCTAACCCCAATTAGAATGGCAATCATTAAAAACACAAATAACAACAAGTGCTGGCGAGGATGTGGAGAAGCAGGAACTCTAATACACTGTTGGTGGGAGTTGCAAATTAGTGCAATCACTTTGAAAAACAGTGTGGAGGATTCTCAGAAGAATGGGAATGAACCTACCATATGACCCAGCAATACCATTTCTAGGCATCTACCCAAAAAGACTGAAACCAAACTACCAGACTAATGCATGTGTATCTATGTTTATAGCTGCACAATTCACAATTACCAAACTTTGGAACCAGTGAAGGTGTCCATCAACAGATGAATGGATAACAAAACGATGGGTTATGTACACAATGGGATTTTATGCCACCATAAAGAAGAACAAAATTACATCATTTGCAGGGAAATGGAGGTCACTGAAGAACATTATGCTAAATGAGATTAGTAAATCACAGAGTGAAAAGTCAGATATTCTCCCTAATATGTGGAAGCTAGGGAGAAAGGGACTGAGAAGGAACTCCAGACAATTAAGGAGAAAACTTTAGTTGAGCAAAGAAGGCGACCTAACTGAGGGAGACGGGAGGGGGGAAGAGGGAAATACACTAATGCACATGATGTGTATAAACAAACTTATCAGAGTAGATCACTATGCTGAACATGGAAAGGAGGGAAGGGGGAGGAAATGGGGTGGGATTTGAGGGAGGGCTAAATGAGCAATGTGTGCATGCATACTTCTGATGTCCTGACACTTACCAAAATGTATAATTACAATGAACCAATAAATGAAATAAATAAAAATAAATAAATTTTTAAAAATGATACATTAGTTATCTTTCGGTAGTAAGCATTGATGTTTACAAGGTATATGATATTATGTCTTTTTCAACTGTATAACCAGGGAACATTTGGGTGACATAAATTATTTTTTACCTCTTAGTACACATTTCATAATTTCTATTTATCTTTTAAAATTTCAGTGTAATGGTTTTGCTGACTCAAAATTGCTCAGATCTCTTTAATTTCTTAGTAGGCATGTGTAGCAATGCACTATATATTCTGAGCTCAGACAGGAAGACTGAAAAGTTTACATGAGATGAAAAAAGACATTCACACTATTGTCACCGTGTCAGGAATGTGATTAAAAGCAAATGGAATGCATCTGTAGACTATATAACTTACTGTGAGCTAGTTTTATTTTAATTATAGACAAAGTTAAAACATTTTTTTTACCTAAAAGGCAGAATGCCTATTGCATTTATGGATGATAAATATGAGAGTGTGATTTTCTGTGTATTTGTAAAGTAAAAAGGTCTGTCAATTGAAGTAAATATGTTTAGAGATAAAGACAAAGACACAGAGACATGGAGAATAAAGTATGTCAAAATCATGGGGCTCAATTCCAGTAACAAGCATATACAAACAATCTGGGTTAGTATCCTTATTACAACATGACACTCTGCATCCTCCAAACAAATACTACAGCATTTAAAAACTTTAAACAAGTAAATTGAAAATTTAACAGTTTTCTCATTTTTATTGGATTATAGAAGCATTCTGAACTATGTTGCTTCAACTAACTCAAATTTCCCTCATGGTATGAATGGAAGTTCCTGGATATTTAAATACCTATGATGCAACCTTTGAGATGATTTTCAGACCTAACTGGTTTGAGTAACACACTACTTCTACTTGTGGATTTAGCATCCTTTGCAAAGATAAGCCATTTAAATTCATTGGGTCAAACTTGATAAATCTGATGTAAGGCTTTGACTGATCACTGTAAATTAGTAAGTTTCCAAGCCAGAAGAAAATAAATTGCTCCAAAGATGTATATTTAATGTCTGTTTCATTTCCTTAAAACCACACTGGTCATTATACTGATTCTTTCCCACTATAATTCAAATGTTTCTGAAATGATTAGTTATTATAGACACATTGCAATGAGACAATTATACCTAGTTTCTTGTGTGGTCAGCAATGAAAGAACTTGTTAGATTACCAATATTATGCAAATATTTGTACTGATATACATTAGATGGATAGAACCATCTATATTCACAGTTTCACTTTGTTTGGGCAGAGTAAAACAAAATCTACTTTTGAAATTTGCAGATCTGGAAACTTGTTGACTCCCAACAGCAAATAGGTATACAGTGATTTTCCCTTATCCATAAGGGAATACATCCTAAGATCCTCATGGCTGCCTGAAACCCTCTATAGTATCAATTTCCTAAGTAAACTATACTTTTTCCTATACATACATGATTATGATAAAGTTTGATAAATTAGTAAAATATTAATAATTAATAATATAGTAGAACAATTATAGCAATTGCTGTGCCCACGCAGCCTGGACCGAGTCTCTGTGGAGGGTGT